>PVIA01008184.1:0-26598 GCA_004024845.1 Tonatia bakeri
AGAAAGAAAGAAAGAAAGAAAGAAAGAAAGAAAGAAAGAAAGAAAGAAAGGAAGAAAGGAAGAAAGGAAGAAAGGAAGAAAGGAAGAAAGGAAGAAAGGAAGAAAGGAAGAAAGGAAGAAAGGAAGAAAGGAAGAAAGGAAGAGAAAGTCAGAAAGTCTGGCAGTTCATTAAAAGATAAAGAGAGTAACCATATGACCTAGCAATTCCACTCCTTGGTATATAACCATGAGAAATGAAAACATATGTTCACAAAAAGCTGTAAATTAACATTCATAGAGGCATTCTTCATATTAGCCAAAAGTGGAAACAACCCAAATACTCATTAAATAATGAATGAATAAATGAAGTGTGGTATATTTATATTATGGAATATTACTCAGTCATAAAAAGATATGATATAAGCTACAACATGGATGAACCTTTCAAACATTATGTTAAGTGAAAGAAACCAGTCTCAAAAAGCCATATGATTCTGTTTATACATAATTTTCAGAATGTACAAATCTGCAGACAGAAAACAGACTTGTGCTTGTCTAATGCTGTGGAGAGGGGATGGAAGGAAAATGGGAAGTGATTGCTAATGGATCTGGGGTTTCATTCTGGTGTGATGCAACATTCTAAAATTGATTGTGGTGGTGATTACACAACTCTGTGAACACAGTAAAAAAATCACTGAATTGTATACTCTTTTTGTCTTGTAGATACATTGTATGCTACAGGAATTTTATCTGCACAGAACTTTTATGACAGAAAAGCTAACCTAAAGCTTACGCTTGTTTGCAAGCTTGAAGAAGTGTGACTTGCCATAGACTGTTTTCCTCAGAGTACTAGAAAGGCCTCTAAAGAGAAAGCCCACATCCTCTACCTGTGATTCAGGTACCCACAGTGTGGCTCAGGGGTCTACATGAAACAAATAGCTCTTATTCTCCAGGAGTGCATAAAACGTAAAACAATCATAAAAGACATGGCTAGTTCTTTAAATCAGACTTATTAGAAATTCTGTAACCAATCTAGATAACAGCTGATAAAATACACTATATTCAGTGAAACTTTTCTGTTTGGAAAGCAATTATTTGGTTTCATTTTTCAGTGCCTTAGAAGCCCGAAAAATAGTTTGTAACTAGAAAACACATGTATGACAATTTACCTCTATTTTTTTATACTCTAGTTTATGTTAAAAATATACCTACAAGGAAAATATCAAAGAGAAAAAAATAAGGCAGAACTTTTAGTTGAATATTTTAGGATTAAATAAATCACCAAAAAGCTAATTTTCATGTAGAAACTTTATTCAAACAAGGTGTATTAATTAACCTATGGATTCAAACAAGGTGTATTAACCTATGGATTATGCTAATTATAAAAGTGGTAGTTATTTACATAATATACAAAAAAACTGTATGCCAAAAAGTATCATGCTAAAAAGATCAGCTAAAATCACCAAACTGTCACTCGACTCCTCTCTCCTCTCTTAAACTGGTTCTCAGGAAGGTTTTGAAGCCTGATGCACTGGCCTTTTATGTAAATAATTAGTAAAGATTATTAACCTGTAGTCTTTCTCAGAGTTATCTGTTCAAAAGAAGGATGTCTAACACAGCCATTCTCAATGGGAAAGAGTGAGGTAGGGCAGTTAAACTCATTTGAACTTTTTCAAAATGTAAATAGCCTGCCCAGTTCCTAGGAAGTATCAAAACATTAGAGGTTGGAATGGTCAAGGTGGCCAGTATTCTCCTGGATATGTGAACAGTAAGTCCTCACTTCATGTCACTGATAGGATCTTGGAATCTGTGACTATAAGAGAAATGGTGCAGAGTGAAATCAATTTTACCATAGGCTAACTAAGTTCTATGGCACATTTCTGGTCACAAAAACATCACCGAACTTTTAAGGACTCCAAACACTTCTAATACTAAACACTGGAATAACAGTGATCTCTACATACATTTAAGAAAGATTAATAAAAACAAGTAAAATTACTTTCTAACTCACTCCTTCCAGTTCAGGGTTGCAGGTGGCAGACGCCCATCCTGGCAGCTGAGGGTGCAGGCAGGCCCACCCTGGACGCACTTCTATCACAGGCACCTCACACATCTCACACTCACATAGATGGGACAGTGTAGACACACGCACAGCTCTCTGGTGTGGGAGGAAACCGGAGTCCCCAGGGAAAATCTCACAGACGTGGGGAGAATGTGCAAACCCCAAACACCCAGGAATCAATTTTTTTTCCATCAACATTATTATGAAATGATATTGAACAAAACAATGTTATTTGAAGACCTGTGGTATATGGAAAAAGTTCTCCAGCTGATTCTAGTATTTTTTCCTGACCTCTTCCTGCTAACTTTGAGAGAAGTTTTGCCATCAAGTAAATGGGTTACAGAGAAAATTTCCCTGGAGGAGAGATTTTTGTTATTGTATAATTTCAAAACTGCCTTGGTTAACTATAGTTACTGCAACTTCCTTGTGATTAATCTTTAGTACCACACTATTTATGCTACCTTTCTCCTGCAACAGAACTATTACACTAATGTCCTTTCAACTTTACATCTAAAGTCGGATAAGTCAAATTTTTAGAGAAAACTGGTGGCAACTAGAAATACAGCAGAAGTTTTTGTAACAAATTTTTCCTTAACCAACTTGCCAAATTACAATGCTCTCCATTTCTTCTGCCCCCCAATATTTTTGTATGAAAATTTTCAAATGTATAGAGACCTTGAAAGAATTTACAGTGAACCCCTGCAAACCAATAGACTCTACTATGTACATTAACTAGCACTACCATTTATCTATCCAATTAGCAATCTATCACATTGTTTTGCTGTACTTCACCATGCATAACTAACTACAGTAGCCTGTTTCTTTCTTTTTTAAAAAAGATTTTATTCATTTATTTATTTTTAGAGAGAGGAAAAGAGGGAGAAAAGAGGGAGAGAAACATCGGTGTGTGAGAGATACATCGATCGATAGGTTGACTTTGCACGTCTCAACCTGGGGACCTGGCCTGCAGCCCAGGCATGCGCCCTGACTGGGAATCAATCAATACTATTTTAATTTTTTGAGTTAAAATTTACATGCTACACAATAGACAGATCTTACAGTGTACCATGTGATGAGTTCTGACTGATGCATACACCTAAGCAATGGAAAGCCATACCAAGGTACAGAACCAACCCCCTCAGGTTCTTTCCTACTTAATATCAACAACCTAGAGGAAAGCACTTTCATTAGATTTTTTCTTCCTACCAGAGAAGAAACCTATGTAGTAATATGTGTGCTTTGGTGTGAGGATTCCTTCACTCAGCTGAACACTCCTGAGTTTCACTTAGGTCAGGGGTGTCAAACTCATTTTCACTGGGGGCCACATCAGCCTCACAGTTGCCTTCAAAGGGCCGAATGTAATTTTAGGACTGTATGATTTAACTATTCCTTAACAGTTAAGCAAGAGGCCAGAGCTGCTGGTGGGTAGAAACAAGGTGAAGGGCCAGATAAGACAAGGTGGAGGGCTGGATTTGGCCTGTGGGCCTTGTGTTTGCCACCTGTGCTTTAGGTGGTATCAGTAGTTTGTCCTCCTTAATGCTCAACAGTAAGTAGTTGGTTGTATGAACATACTGCAGTTTGTTTATTCTGCTGATAAACACCTGGGCTGTTTCCAAGTTTTGGCTATTAAGAAGAAAATTTATGGGCATTCTTGTATGTCTCTTTTTCATAAACACATATTTTTAGTTCTCTTAAACACCTGCAGTTGGAATGGCCGGGTCACAGGGGATATGTATGTTTAGTTTTCAAAGAAACTGCAAGAGTGTTTTCCGAAGCAGCTAGATGATTTACACACCCAACAATGTGCGAGAGCTCCAACGCACGGTGCTGACCGTCTTTCATGTGCTGACCGGCCACCCAACACTGTGCGAGAGCTCCAACGCACGGTGCTGACCGTCTTTCATGTGCTGACCGGCCACCCAACACTGTGCGAGAGCTCCAACGCACGGTGCTGACCGTCTTTCATGTGCTGACCGGCCGACCATCTTTCATGTGCTGACCGGCCACCCAACAATGTGCGAGAGCTCCAGCGCACGGTGCTGACCGTCTTTCATGTGCTGACCGGCCATTCTGACTCTCTCACGAATTCAATCATCTCTACACTCGACCTTCTGATGTTGCCCCAAGGGTCCCTAGTGATCTGTTAATTTTTTCCCAATCATTTCTTTCTCTTTTTCTCACATGCGATCTGCAAATTCAGTGACTTTTCCTTTTGTCCTCTCCATTCAGCAGTTATTCTGATCTGATAGATTGTAAAAAATATATATATGTTTTCCGTCTGAGAATTTCCATTTAGTTATTCTTTTAACATTTCTTTTTCTGCTGATATTTCCTATCTCTTCATTCATTTGAGCATAGTCTCCTTTCCATTACTGAACACAACTGCTTAAAATCCTTGACTTTAAATTCCAATAACTAGGTCATCTCAAGATTGCTCTCAGTTGCTTGTCCTTTCTATTGAAAATGGGTCATGTTTTCCTGTTTCGTTCTGTTTTTACATTTCTATAAAATTTGGATTGTATCCCAGACACTGTGTATGTCATACTGGGGAGACTCTGGATTCTGTAATATGCCTCTGAAGAGTATTGATTTTGTTCTGCTTTAGCAAGCAATTTACTTATTTGTACTCAAACTAAAAACCCCTGGCTCTTGGGCAGCATTTTAATTATTACTTCAGTCCTTTTAGCTTTAATTGGGCTAGTTATAGTGGAGTCCAGCCATGTATGTATAGTTTAGGGGCCAACTAGAGACTTAAGTAGCTTATACACACAATTTATAGCTCTTGCTTTCTGGACTCTGGGATAGCTTCCTCACTTTCCTCTAGTACTTTGTCCTGTTCTTCAAGATGTAGGTTTAGTGAAGTTTTAGGTACTTCTGGACCTGCCTTCAGGCTAAAATCCATAAAAAAGAGAGGAATTCACCCAAGTGCCATTTCTTCCAGAATCACTTACTAATGGTCACTTCTCCAAGTGTTTTTCATGTTCTTGATTTCTTCCAGAATCACTTACTAATGGTCACTTCTCCAAGTGTTTTTCATGTTCTTGATTTTTAATATTTTAAAATTTTTATATTTTATTTAAGATTACAGTTGTTTTCTATAGGGGGCTGGCCTAATAAGAACTTCTTCAGCCATTACTGTAAGAAAAACTGCCAGTACTTTTTAAAAGACACAATATGTTCTAGATAACTAAAAGCTTACATGTAGGAGGTCACTCTACCACATGCCTGCACACCTTGGCTCCTACCAATTTTGTTGTATGCATACCACAAATCATCTGGCTTATATAAGTTATATTTGTTATTGTAATTACATAATTTAAATAACTACAACATAAACCAATGGAATATTAAAGCAAAGAGACATTCCTATGCAAACTACATTGAACAGTTTGAAAATACTTAATAAAAGAAAGTTGTGGATTGGTGGATTGAGCACCGGCCTGTCTGCAAACGGAAAGAAAGGTTGCCAATTCAATTCCTGGTCAGGGCACATGCCTAGGTTGCCAGCCAGTCCCCAGTTGAGGGAGTGTGAGAAGCAACTTGTTGATCTATATTTCTCTCCCTCTCTTTCTCCCTTCCTACCCCTCTCTCTAAAAATAAATAAGAAAAATATTTTAAAAAATAAAATTCTTAAATTTATTTTTTTTTAAAGTTGCTAAACATTTCTTGTGAAATTGAATGTATAGACAAGTATAAAATAAAACAAAGATAATTACAGAACTTGAGAAGGAATCCACAGTCAAGGTAATTTCACAAGGGTTGTTAAAGTCTTGCTCTGCTCTAAAGACACAGAAACTTCGGAACTTGCAGACAAGACATAATGAGTAAGGCTGATGCAGGAGAGACAATGTGGACTGCAAATCAGCAGATCCATAAAATAATGTATGTAAGACTGATGATTAAAAATATACCTGTGTGTTGAAATGAACTGAAAGTTTGACATGGACCTGTGAGTAATTCTGGTACCTGTAATGCTCCATTTTTGCTGAAGGAGGAAACACACTGCATGAGCCGACTGAGCTCTTCAGAAACAGCTTCCACCACCTTGGCCAGAACCCGAGGCACCAATTCCTTGGAAATAGTGAACACCTAAAAGAAGGTTTAAAATAAGGAGAAATGGTGCATTATGGGGGCCTGTCCTGACTTTAATTTGTCAAACACAAAGGAATGCACAAAAAGTTGGGAAAAAAGGCCACCATAAAAACCATAAATTAGTCTTTTTCTCCTTTTCCAGTTACTCATATCTCTTAGGAACATCAAATGATAGCTTACCTCTGCATGTACTGCAATTATATTCACCAGTGCTTCTTTCAAATAGTTTCTGACACCTGAAAACAAGGTGGGGGAGGGAAAAACCATTTAATAGAAACACAAGCTACATGTCCCTGCGGCCGGCATCACTGCACAGTTGTCTAAGGAGAAACAGAAAGTAACACCACCACTGTCAATTTCCTTTTGAGAACCAAATGGTGAAAGGACTATTTTTGTACAAGTTTTTTTTTTAAAGGTTAAATTACTTAAGAGTTTTCTTTCATTATTTTTCCATTGTCATTGTTTATATTCTCTATAACTGTTTGTCAGCCTCCTTCAAAACCGGAATTTTAAAACGTCCTTTGGTTTCTTCATGTATGTTCTTCATATACACGCACACACACATTCAAGTTAACAACCAAAAAACTGACAATGGAAGAATATTTATCAAAACTTATAAAACATATGCTAAATATTGTAGCATTATACTGCCAAGGATAAAAGTCTAATTATTATGCAGAATAACCATTATGACCTTAAAAAATTACTTTTGGGAGACACTTTTGACAAAACCACACTCACTCTGATTCTGGAAAACATGTTAGAGACTGGACAAAATACCAGATTTCAGGTGGTACAGAATTAATGAACACTACTTCACTTAAAAACAGGCACAAAGATTTAACAGTATAAAAGTCTGAAGTCAGATTATCTTGGATCAAACCCCAATTTCATAACCTACAAGTTGTAACTTTTGGTAAGAAGACTGTGAGCCCAGTTTTTCTTTTACTAATAAACTTAAGAACAGTGAGGCTTAAAGAAGATAAAACATTTAATGCATTTAATAAATGAACTTGAGCTCAAGACCAGAGGTGAGGGTATTTACAGGGTTCATTAACAGCTTCATTATAATGCAAGGAAACAAAAACATAAGAACAAAATGTTGCTTTATTGTAACTCTAAAACAATTACTTGGATTTGGAATGCAATATTTCAGAATGCCTTCTAAATTAACTGAACACACTGAGAATTCCTTCTCTATAGAACAGGGAAATTTCTACTGCACTGTAAAATCATGTGTATTAACAGTAATGGTATTAAAGAGAATCTTTTCCCAAATGTCATTCAAGATATTGATTAAGGGAAGTTGAGATAAATACTAAGAACAAGAACTATAATCAACTTTTTGAACTGACATTTGTAGATTCTAAATACACAACTAGCTTTTGATATCTGTCATATATGATGGTGTATATATAGGTACACTTTCTTTTGAGGAGCAAATTTCGTACCTATTTCTTTGAGATATGAAAGTTTAGGTGTTATTAATTATATTTTGCTGATGAAAAAACTGATAAAGCTGATTGGAGAGTAATTAAATATAATCCAGAAATTAGTTACCTCCTGAGAAAAGATAATTGCAAGCTAACAAGTCTTATCTGGGAGGTAGGAGAAAATAATATAGGAATCTATCATAAGTAGAAGTGAAATAAACTAACTTGTGCTCAAGGCCAGAGAATCTTTCTTTTGTAAGAAGAAAGCCACACCACAGAGATGTTCCTTGGATTGTTCACTGCTGTAGTCATGGCATGAGGTCTGACCTGGCTGTGACAACCATGATCATTTGGGCCAATATATCTTGTCTTGTTCCCTGCTCCCTGGCAGTTGTCCCAATGTGGGTGGAGGGAGGCAAGGAAGGGCACTTTGGTTCAACAGTCCAAAATCACTATACTCAGGTCTAGAATCTTTAAATTGCAACCCTGTGGAAGACTAACTTATAAATGTGTGTGTGTGTGTGTGTGTGTGTGTGTGTGTGTGTGTGTGTATATATATATATATATATTTAGTAACCATATATATATATGGTTACTAAAAATATAAGCACAAAAGCACATTAGGCCAGTGATGATCTAAGCAACTTAAGAATAAGAAATTCAAGAGTCTCTACCCTCCAGGAGAACAAAAGTCCTGTCAATGCTACTATATGAACATGAGGTTGGGTTCTAGCAATGACTGAAAATATGAGGGCAATTTTTAAGTTGTAAAATTCTTTAGTGTGAAGACAAGAGTGGGGCCAGAGTGCTGACTAAAAAGCAAAATATTAAACTTAGAATGAAATAAGACAATGTCACATGTTTAGTATGTTATAAAGTCAACTCCCACTCTAACCCTGATAGGAAAAACATTTCCTGGCAAGAACCCATCAGACTAAGCATTACTAATAAAACACCCTGTAAACGAGATAAATCTAAATTACTCAACACAATTCTAAAAACAAAGCTGTGAATAGCAGGAAAAAAAGCACAGGATGCTTTCAACCTATAGAATCATACTTTTGTTGACAGAAAATTTGAAAGAATAAACCAATCTTCCTGTTTTATGTTATTCTGACCTCAGGTTTCACAAGAATAATGTATTGGAAGGAGCACAGAATCCTAACCTTGGACAAATTTAAAAAAATCCTGAATTTCTCAGAGACCTTCTTTTTGTGAACAGAAAAAAGTGAGATAACTGCCCCTCTGCCCCCAAGAGCAATGACAAACTACTTCAAGGGGTAAGTGGTAATGTTGGAAAAGCAGAAGGAAAAAATTTGGGCCCTAGGGATGAAGAGAAAAAGAGCTCCTAGTTAAGTCACAGTAACTCAGTAAAGGTTTAAAAAGGCAGAATTAAATTGAACACATCTGAAAAATGCATGCTAGCTCAAGACAAAGTTCAGTGAAATGTAATTATAACCTCCCAAAGTAATGCATATGCTGGTGTTATAACCTAACAATGAAAAATTTTAAATATAAGATAATCATTGATTGCTTCTCTCCAAAAAACTACCCATTGTGTTAAATGAAAATATAATGAAAATTTTGTATTGTCTATTGGACTAAAATTGCTTAGTACTAAAGGAATGTCTAAAAGTGCTCATTCATTCAACATGAATTCGTTGAGATTCTGCTCCCTGGTGACCACTGCTAGGCACACATCAGAGGCAGTCAGACATTAGGTCCTTCCAGTAGAATATGGAAGTATACCCAATATAAGACCCCAAAGTGCTTAGTTATTTTTGCCTTAATTTATCGGTGTTTGTATATGTATCTAGTTGTACACATAAATTAGTGCTAAATGGCTATTTGAAAGGGTCTTATATATTTTTAAAACTCTCTGTATTCCAATTTAATTTGTGAAACATTTACTTGCTATTTCTATTTTGTGACAACCTTAAAAGGTTAAAGAATAGCACTGGGGGAGGGGTGGCAAAGTCAGGGCAAAGGTCCTTAAGACTAGACAGAGTTTGTGTCTAGGAAGTGAGGGATGAAGTTTTATAAACATGAAACAGATAAGATCTTTGTGGTCTCCTAGTTAAGAATTTCAATTCCTTTTTCTCTTTGTTCCATCCTACAGCCAGTTATCTATAATGAGAAACAAAGCCAGTATCAGATTCTGCTCACTAGCCTTCTCCGTTCCCTAGCCTCTACCCTGTACACACTCAGGGGTCCACACTGAGACTTTAAGATGGGTTTCTAACAAACTAAATGCAGATTAACCCTTTCCGTTTTTCTGTAGAGTTGTCATACCATGTTGCTCTAAGCCCAACTGTGGGGGAGGATTGTCAGCTCTTTAAAAAATCTGTATCAAAAGAAGCCAGTATTAGTGGCAGGTGCCAGAGATTGCCTGGCTTGCTCCACGCCACTGATGTCTTTGACCGTCTTTGATGTACTGACCCTCAAAGAACCTCCAAACACCCCACCAAAACACAGCTGGCAGCAGGTAGCAATCTTTTCAGTAGCTAAAGTGACTGTTTGCTCTTGTCTGACTGGGAAAAGAAAGTATGGGAATCATGCCAAAGAATGAAAATGTAAACACTCCAAGTTGAAAGAGAACCAATTTGGTTTTGGGGAAGTGTAAAGTTGGGTATTCCTGTGATTTCACTGACAGCTGAGATAAACTTGACAGTCTCTCCCTTCAATGGAAAGGGTTTGATCTGGAAAGTAAGAGAGAGGTAGTAATAATGCTAAGAAAGATGTTGCCTGAGAAAGATTCTGGAGCTATCAGAGAAAGACTGCGCATACATTTTGTCATCAGAGTGGTTGAGGGCTTAGAGCAGATGACAGAATGAAGAATGAATTCAAAGGGACCATGGTCATGGCACTTAGGGCCAGGACCAGGATTTGATTTTGGTTACTGTTTTCAAAAGGTCTATGATTGTAAAAAAAGGGACCATTTTGTAGTTAATTTGGGTGGTATGTATTCCTTCTCTTCCCACTACTATATTCTAATTTTAATATTATTGACATTACATGTTGATGATAATTTTTAGTTTATTGGGGTAACAGAAAGAACATTCAATAGAAAGTCACAAAACTTGGGATCCAGGTCTGGCTTACCTATATACTAATAATATGGCCTTAGACAAAAATCGGTTCGCTTTTTAGGCAATTGCCTACTGTTCTGTAAACAAAGCTATTCTAAAAATGTAACATGTTTATCCTTTTATTCCTCAAATATCTGTTGTGTATATACTATTTGCTAGGTACTGCCAGGTGGTGATGTACAAAAGTGAGAAAAACAGACATAACCTATCCTGAAAGAGATTATCATTTAGTGGTAAGAAGCATTTTATAGAACACAAAGTAGCACACATGCAAGGGGAGACCACCCCAAAAAACCCAGAATTTTAAATTAAAAATTGTGTTATTTATTTTTACATGTTTTATTTCAGTCAACTTCAAAGTACTCCCCATTTGATGAAATACAGCTATGAAGACATTTTTTTCCACTGTTGAAAACTTTTTTGGGCTCATCGATTTTGATTCCTTTTAGTTCTTCTGCTGTTTTTTTATATCATCTCTTCCACACTGGTAAAACATTTGCCTTTAAAGACTTTTTTCATCCGGGGAAACAAAAAAAAGTCACTCGGGGTAAAGATCAGGTGAATAGGGAAGGTGGAGTGTGGGGTTCATGTAATTTTTAGTCAGAAGCTTCTGAGCACTCAGTGTGGTGTGGGCAGGTGTGCTTGTAAATCAACCTTCATGAAATGGGCAAACATGTTGAGTCTTCAAAAAAAATTCTTTTTCATTGAAGCAGAATGCAGCCTCTCATAATAATGCCAGTTGGCACACTGATACAGATGGGTTCCTAGAATACTCACCTACCGGGGAAGCCTGTAATATAAGGGGACCGACCTCCAGAAGATAATTCTGGTTTTTTGGGGTATCTCCCTCATATTTCAGGTGCTAGTTTTTAAATAAAGATGTAAACAGGTGGGTAAAATGTATGATGGCTGAAAAAAAAAAACAAAACAAAAATGTGCACCAAAAGGTTGTGGGTTTGATCTCCGGCCACACCACATATGGGAAGGAATCAATGTTTCTCTCTCTCTCTTTCTCCCTTCCTTTCTCTCTAAAATCGATAAATATATCCTCAGATAAGGATTAAAAACAAAGCAAAGAAAAAAGTCTGTAATCTTGTCATCTTGCTGCAGCATATGTGAACTGCAGGTCAAGTTCTTTCAAAGGGCACAAGGAATCTGGGGACAGCCGAGAGTGCATGAGAACATGACAACAGCAGACAGCCCAGACATAATATCAAGTGTCATTGTAATGTGCTACTACTGGAGACATTTGTCTTTCATGATACTCTTATTTCGCTGGTTTACACAAAATTCTCAGGAAGCTGGAATTTTAGTGGAACTCTTTTGTCATACTGGTTTTGAAAAGAATGATTAAACACCACATACTGGAGAAGGCTAAGAAGGTTGTCCTATGGTGGCATCTGAGGAATGGCCTGAATTAGAATTCTACAGGGTGTGGCAAAAGTAGGTCTGCAGTTGTGAGTACACAAAACAGAGTTTATTCTTGCATTATTACTGATTAGCATATTATTTTCCATGCAAACTGTAAACCTACTTTCCTCCCACACTGCATATATGTGAAGAGAAGGCAGAAGCAGATGCTGAACTTGAATACCCATGATACCTATTAGTCAGTCACCTTTGGGCAAGTTTCTGAACAGCTCTAACTTGTTTTCTCTTTATAAAACAGAGATACCATTTATTAAATGAAATATTTCTAAGTAGCTGACGATAGCAGGCGGCTATCAATGGAAGGCAGTATTACTGGTAACACCCACTGACTTTCCCTTGTACTTTGCTGCACTTAGCTCCCCTGTCATGTCCTTACTGCTGGGTCCCATTCCTCCTACTACGACAGCTTCCTATTTGTGTGACTACACTATTAATCTCTCTCCTCTGCTAGACTGTAAACTACAAGCACAATCCTTGTAGTTTACTTATCTCACTTACCTCATCTTCGTATCCTTAGCAACTGCCACAGTGGCTGGCTTACGGCAGATGCTCACAAATACTTACGAGTTAAGAAATCAAAGATGGCAAAGACCACGTGTGTCTTGCTCGCTAGTAAGCTCCTAGGACTTAACCCTCTTATATAAATTATTAAGTGACTGAATGAATGAAAAAAATTAATATATGTAGAATTCTGTAATATAATATTCTATATTTGCCATCCACTACAAACATAAGTTGCTCAGTTTATGTGCAAAGGAGATATTCTCTGCTAAAGCATGCATCTTTCACTTCTCAGAGTCCTTCTGAAATAATTTTTCAGAGTTCATTTGAAAACTATAATTTGAATTAAGAAACTATAGCAGATTAAAATATTGCTGAGGCTAAATACACTTTTCTAAATGCCTTATTTTTCTAGCTATATACTTAAGCAAATACTTTAATCCAAATAATAAACCATTAAATATTTGCTGAATGCTCACTCTGTGCTAGATACTTAGGCAGATGCTCAGATATATTAGAATACAGTGCACTCTCAGTTAATGTGTTAAAAGATCTAGGTTTTCATAGTGGGCCATAAATGCCAAATTTATGATATTATTAGAGAAGGTGCTGTCAATGTGGAGAGTATGACCAGGAAAAATAAGGCAAACTGACTTGCTCCTTGAAATCACAGACAGATGCTACATTACTATGGTGTAGTAATAAGTATTGCTTTTAAAAAGATTCCCCCTAGATAGACACCCACAACTTTCCATGTTATTTAGGCAAGGGAATGAGAACAGCTTCTAAACAATTAGTATACGTATCTCCTCTACTCTCTGAATATGAAATTAGAATGTGTCATGATATTTGACCAAAAAAGTGTCCCCGCCCACATAGTATCAATCTAGACTATCACTTAGCAATTAATCTAGTAGCTTAGTGTGGAAATTCCCCCTGGAGAAAACAAAGCTCATCTCTGCTCTGAGCAAGAACCTGTAGGCTTCTTTTCACGGGGTGGGCTTCCTGTAAGTGGACCTATATACTACACACCATCTTCTCCAAGAATGAAGGTCTTGTTTTTCATACATCAAAGTAGAAAAAGAATCTTTTTTTCTTGCTATATTTGTCAGTTTCTTCTTTTAACATAACGAGGAGGGCATTTGATTTTTGTAATTGGCATACAGTCAAAAATTATTGAATGCTTGTTACATGCCAGACTCTATTTCAGGTGCTGGGGCTTTAGTAGTAGTGACCAAAAAAAGCAAACCCCCAAAAAACACCATCCCTCTCCTCACAAGACCTACATTCTACGTGGACACACCAAGATTCAAGAAAATGTCACCACATTGCACACGGGAGAGGGTCTTTCATGTTCTCTAAAACAGCACAAGAATGTAACTGCATGGAATAAAACTGTTTGGCAAAAACTAAAACTCTCAATGGCACACACTGGGCTTTTGTTCGATTAGAATCGTTGGCACTGTTTGTGGGAAAAAAAAGTTCCCTGATTTGTTGGAAAGTTATAATGCCTAGCAATAATCTATAACAGATAATGTACAGTGCATATGCCATGACTTGGTTGTAAATTTTAGCTGAAAAATCAGTTGATTTTGGGGGGCTTCAGGTTTTCTTTGAAATATGAGGGATGATTTATAAACTAAAATGCATACAGACAAATCTGATTCTTCTTACAATGACTAATTTAGACAAATTGGTAGGCAGACATTAAAGAACAGAATAATGAACATTTTGGATTGATCAAAACTTTATTCTTAATTAATTTATTTTTGAATAATTCATTGAAAAGAATTAACACAAACAAAAGTATAAGTTTTCATAATAAAAAATAAATGTCCAATAAAGTTCTCCTTCATTTTTTCCCTAGTTTGTTCTACATTCTTCCAGATCTTTTCCAATATATTTTCATATATATATATATATATATATATATATATATATTTCCTATATATTTTTGGGAAAAACACATTTTTCCCTAAAATATGAGAGTACACCACACATTTCCTTCTTGAAACTTACTTATTTCATCCATAATATATATCACAGAAGTTCTTCCATGTCAGTGTGTGCATAGCTACCTTAAAATTTTCAATAGCTGCCTAGTAGACTATAGTATGGTTGCACTATATTTATTATTCATGCTCTTACTATTTATTCTAAGTTATTCAGTTTTATTATTCATTCTACTTATTCATAATTTATTCCCCTACTGTTAGACAGTTATATTGCCTTTCAGTGTGTACTACTATAAATAATGCTGCAATGGGCATCGATCCTTGTATTTTCGTGGAATAATCTATGTAAGACATCTTCCTAGAAGTAGAATTGCTGATTCAAATGTTTTTAGTTTTGATTAATTCTGCCAACCATTCAAAAGGCCAAACAAAATTAGATCCCTGCTTCATGCCTTTTTGTTTTTTAACTTGGATTCTCTAATTACTGTAATTAATGACCATAATATATTCATGCACCTCCTCAACTATAATGATAAAACTTTCAATTAAAACACTAAAAATTATTAAAAATACCAAAGGCCAAAGGAAATTTATTAAAAGTTACATAAGACATATTTACTCTGATGGTATAAATGCTGTCTGAAAAAAAGCTGAACAGAAAAAACACTGTGTAATTACAGAAAACAACTGCTATACAATTTGAACCTATACCAAGAAGGTAAACTTTTCCATGAAGCATTTCCTGTCATAATTGGACAGACGACTCCTTTAAAAACAGACAGATTTCAAGGTACATTGCCTAACGTTGTTTTGAAACATGATACCTTTCAGTCAATAGTATAAAAAAATCACACTTTGGAAACTCTGGAGACACTACTTACATTATAAACCACATTTCCTGTTTTTAACCCCTGTGCCCTAAATCAGTTATCAGTGCTAGTCTATAGATATAAATAGATTGAAAAAATACTATAAATATCCCACAATGTACTTTTTTTTGGTCAAACTGAAACACAACATGAAAGAACTTTGGGGTATTATTTTTTCAAGTAAATTATCTATTCAATTGCACTCTAAAGACACATTATCAAAATTACTGCCTATTAAATACAAAGTAACCAGAAACTGTATGAATATTACCACATAGAAAGGCCTAAATATTCTGCAACAAAAATAACTTTTGTTGGAATAAGGTGTGTTGAATTCCAGGTCTTCATGTTTTAAGTTCACTCATTCCTAAACTGATGACTTTTCCTAAATTGATGAACATCTTTTGCCATATAGGGGATTTTTAAAATGAATATTCAAGGAATGGATACCCTTCATATGTAGTATACGAATGAATCACTTCACCCTCTACTGTTTTCTATTTTCTTTCTCAGGATCTTTTTGGGGGGGGGACTTTAATTAATATGATCTCCTAGCTTTCGAAAAATGAATGGGAAAACTTCCTTCTATGAAAATAAAAAATATTGCTAGCAGTGAAAATAACAATAATATGATTTCATGGCTTATTTTTTTCCATTTGTCAGAAAGGGTTATATTCACAAGAATTTATTTAGCATTCACGTACTTCACAGACTGCTTTTAATACTGAATATGTGTAACAGAATCATAACTTCTCCTATTTCAAAGTTAAAGTCTGATATGTAAAATAACATACTATCATAAACTATTACAGACTACTTTAGATTACTGTACACAGAAGATCAGTTTCTTTTGAAACTCGATACACTTAATTCTATGTTTTTTTATTTTTTTAACATTTTAATACATACTTAATTTTAGGCTAAAGGTAAAAATTAACTAAACATTAACTGAGAAATCAAACTCATTTATTTCAATTTAGTCTTTTTCATGAGAATACAACTTCAATTAGGAAAGTGAAAATGACATGAAAATAGGATGCTATCTTTATACGCAAATGCATATATTTGTTTTACAATATGAGACATCACTACATTTATATGTAATATTTCATAAACTGGTTTGTAAAAATTGTTCAATTTTCAAAATCTCAATTTTGATTGAGTACTGATTGATATTTTGAGTTTTTTAAAAATACAAATGACTACAATTAAATAAAAAGTAATACATGCTTGTGTTAGAATACTGGATCCCGTTTAGCTGTGCGGCTCTGTAACGAAATGAGCTAACACACAGAAAGTGCCCCACCACTGTGTGGCCCGCTGTAGATGGTATGAAAATGCCCAGTAGTATGATTTTATGGAGCCGCTAATGCACCCTTACCATTGGAATCATTACCATAGAACATAGCAAAGAAGTAATAGGGTATGGTCCCTGTTCCCAATATATGATTCCATATACAATTTAAGAAATAAAATCCAATGATATATTTTCGCCATTAAACTAAAGACCCTGAAATTAAAAACAACTGAGTTGCAATAAAATTGAAGACAGAAATAATATGAAAAGTCAATAGTTAACTTGGGGTTTAAAGTGCCATTTATGCAATAATAAACCTTTTAAAAATCTTTTAAATCTTTTCATAAGCATCTTTTAGAAGCCAAATTTTGACTATTAAAACCTGTTGGGGATGATATAACTGAAGTGAGGAGCAGCATGGCAAGCTAGAAAGAGCTTGAACTGCGGCATCTGGGTCTGAGTCTATGCCTTGGGTAAGCTGTCTGCGTACATTAGCATGCACTTCTACTTTGTGATACCAGTTTTTAAAATTTATTGTAAGGATTACCAACCACAAAGGCACAGGAGCTCAATGGCAGCAAGGAAAAGGAGCAGGGAGGGTAGTAACGATGACTTGTTTCGTGGATAGTGTATTGTTTGACTCTTTGTAAGAAAATCTTCATTCTAACATCTGAATTCTAAGTTATTTTTTCTCTCGGAGACTTTATTAACAATTGTTTCCCTGCTTCAATGTCAAAGCTTGCTTTTACTACTCCACCAAATTTGTTTCTTAGCACCTGATATAGTTTTGTGCAGATTCTTTATCCAAAAATAAAAGCAACTCCTTTATTCTTACTAGTATCTTTATCATTCATTACAATAACCTTTATAACTCTGCCATACTTTCGAATGATCCAGCATAAGCCACTATTTGCTGGGGAAAAGGTCAGGTTAGACATACACACTGTTCTTTGGCTAAGCCACCACTTGTTTTTTCAGCTGGGGCAGGCCCTTGCTCAGGGAAGGTGGCAGGTCTGCTTGTTTTCAGCTAGTGAGCTGTACCTTGGACAGAGGGAAGCACAGAGTACCTTTTAAATCCAACTATTTAGAAAATATAAAGACATGCAAAATTACACTGTATTGTTATTCATTCTGCGTTGATTCATTTCTGATGTCCCATACACTTCTCCAGTAAGAATGACAAAGTTAAAACTTGGAGACAGAACTGGGCGGAAGGCCTAGTTCTAGTACTTTGAACAAGTCACAGCCTTTTCTAATTCTCCAAATTTTAAAAATATGTCAAATGGAAAAAATAATACCTTATTCCAACAGGGTTGTTGGGAGGATAAAATGCAATAATATATATATAAATAACAGCTAAACTATAAAATAATAAAAATAGATCAAATATGATACATAACTTCTAATTTATACACAAGTGCCATTATAATAACATGCATATTATAAAAATATATATGTAAACTTATAAAACACATAATTTATACATATATGTATCCTATGTATTTTATGCATTATAAATAAAAAATAAGAAAATATAGTGATAAGAAATAAAGATCATTTATTAATTTGAAGAAGCTAGGTTATGCTAAAATTAAAAACCCACTAAAATACCAGCAAGTTAAGATAATAGCAAATGTACTTCTTGCTCATGAGATATGTCTGGTGCAGGGTTGAGGGGTCACTGTAATCACTCTCAGATCTCAGCTTACAGAAGTTAACAAAAACTCCTGTAAGCACAGACTCAGGAGAGAAAGAGCAAGAAAAACACACTGGTGGCACTCAAGGTTCTGGCTGGGTCATCTACACTACTTGTACAGGGCCATGTCTAACCTCAATAGGTATAGCACTCTCCCAGTGAGGAAAACGGGGACTTGGATAAGTGGTAATAGATTCTATTACACGTTTTTTTTAAGTTTCACATTTAACAGTATTTAAAGTGTTTCTGAGTTAAAATCACAATGATTTGAAGGTCGAATCTAAGTTAACTTTATTTGGATACTTGGATTTACTGGCCCTCACAGCTGAAAATACTGGTACTTTACAAAGTATTACACAAAGACATGCATTTGGAAATGGTATGTAATTGTCTGTACTTACTAAATCATAATACGTGCTCTGTTGTCAAGCTTTTTAAGTTTGAGAAGAGGTGATGGTGGACAAATAGGTGGAAGCTGAGTCTACTTGTTCTTGCCCCCAACTTGGATGCTCAACTGATCTTCTGACAAATAGACTGAACATTCAATAGAAATCTTAGCTGATATGAAGCTTGGAAGCCAAGGGGTACAGAAGATGCTTCACAATGAGCAGTGAAAGGGTCAGGCCAGATCCCCCACCCACCAGACTGCTCACGACTGCCGGGCCAGTTTTCCAACCAGCTGGACTGTCCATGACTCAGTTATCCCAATTCATTTGACAGCCCATGGCTTAACTGAACTCTCTCCCACTGCACACAATAGACATCTGGCACCAGACACCATGGTTGGTGGTCAGACTGACCCTCCTGTACCTGGGAACAGTCTGGCCCTTTACCTAACCCGTTGTCCTGGCTCACATCCTGAAACCTTGAGGCACCCATCTGGAGAAACAAGAGACTAACCTCTCCCCTATCCCCTCACAAACCCTGTGCTTTTTCTTTTAAAACCCCCATTCCAGCCTCCTCTCGCTGCTGCTGCTGCAGTTGATCCCTACTCAGTCTTCCTTAAGCACAGCACCAAATAAAGACACTAGGATCAGATCATCCAATTCCTCCTGCCTCTATTCTTGAGCATTTCTAACAGGTGGTAAGGAGATTTTATAGTTTGAAGGGGAAATACCCTGTGTGTGGTGCCTGCAGCCATGGAGAGCCTAGTCAGAAATCTCAGCTTTTTGACTCCCTCCCTTTCCAGGGCAGAAAACCCCCAGGCACTGGTAGGGAGTGCCTTGGGCACACAAAGTCTGGGAGATCCAAACTACACACAGTGAGCAGCGTACCCAGACCTGCAGCACCAAATGCCAACTGGGAGAGTGCCAGGGGGCGGGGAGGGATGGGGGAGAGAGAGAGAGAGACAGAGAGAGAGAAATATATTGAGTTTTGGAGAGGTGGTGTGTGTATGGAAAACTGGACAGTGATTCAGTGCTGTAGTGGCTATGCCCAGAGACTTCTTAAAAGGGGAAGCTGAAGTGTGCTGGGCAGGGACTCTGTGGGAACCTGCCCTGACAGCAAAGGGAAAAGAATAAGAGTGCAGTTTGCTCCCACTGAATACAGCTGAGCAATTGGACAGGTGCACAGCAAAGGGATTTCTCAGCCCCAGCCTGGCGCAGCTAGCAGGCCAGAAACTGCATAGAGTGGAGAGTTCAGGACTGTGTCTATGGTGAAGGCAATGGGCTGGGAACTGGACGGGCAAGACATGAGTACCTGAGATTATTTAGAGCCAGGCAGAGCCCCCTTACCCTGGCAGAGATCAAATCTCTAGGAAGGGAAGGATGCACCCTGCCCCCACCTCCTGCAGGATTGCAAACACCACTGCATCCAATGGGAAGCTCTGCAAAACAGGTAGGACAGGCTCAAGCACTCACTGCAGGTTGCATATCCAAAAGAGAATGACAGAGAACTGCCTAAAGAGCCCATTTTGAACTTCCTTCAGGGAAACAAAATATACTGGTTCCTAGGTCCCTGTTCCACTGAGGCCAGTAAAGCAGGGATATCTAAAATCTGTGCAACAAGGGGGAATCAGGGCCCCACCTAGCCTTGGCTTGCACACAGAGC
Source organism: Tonatia bakeri (assembly GCA_004024845.1). Classification (NCBI taxonomy): domain Eukaryota; kingdom Metazoa; phylum Chordata; class Mammalia; order Chiroptera; family Phyllostomidae; genus Tonatia; species Tonatia bakeri. The sequence continues at coordinate 20,454 of PVIA01008184.1, forward strand.
TGCCATTACAACCAAGCAGGAAAGTGCTGATCCTCTTACACAGATTGGCCCCTCCCTTGAAACAGAGAGCTAGTGTGTAGGAGACCATTCTGCATGGCATGGGTCCAGCTCCCACTCGGAGATGCACAGGACCCATGCCCACAGATAGGTTCTCCTGTGGGGAATCAGGCCTGCAATGTGCCTAGGCCACTTTGAGTATTGCTCTTGCTAAAAAACTCCCTCACCCTGAATTGAGGACATTTACTGCAAAGCAACTTCCTAAAATCCATGCTAAACCTTCCAAGGATGAGTGTAACTAGTTCAACCACTTTTGCCTTTTCATTTGCAAATATCCCTCTTCTGTGATGTGATTACCAGCATCCTCTCCTTTTGTTTTCTGTAAAAGGTAACTACCTAAAGTGAACCTGTGCACAGTAAATGAGGATCATCATGTAATGTGCCAAGAAACCCAATAAAGGCCGGTCACAGCAAGGGCCCTTTTCCTCCACCAGACTCGGTAGTCCATGTGAATGTCTCATTTCATCCATAATGACTCGGACACTGTGAGCTGGTGTCTGCATCACTAGTGCATCAGAAACTACACATTATTGGAAATAAGCTGGGACAGATCAAGACCGGTTGGTGCAGGGGCAAGGGGAACACACCCACAATTTTCCCAGAAGATGCAACAGTGACTCCCAGGGGAGACTCAGGGCCCCATCCTCCCACTCACAATATAAACCCTCTCTACAGGCAGGCGAAGGTGATACAGGTGGTGCTGCCAGAAGTTGGACTATGTCCCCCTGGACCTTGAGGTGATAAAAAGCCAGAGGGGGATCCAAAAAGAGAAGACAGGAGGCAAACACCAAACTGATGAGATGAATTCTACCTTGTCCTTCAGAATTTGTGTTATTTTTTTCTTTTGCATAGTCTCTAAATATTTCTTCTTTTGTTTCAGTTATATTCCAACTAATTCACTATTCTTTGTCTTTCATTTTTTTATTCTTTTTATTTATACTTTATATTTATATTTATTTCAAAGCTTACATTGTACCCTTCACTTATCTTACTCCATTTTGCCTTCCTTCTGCCCTTATTTTAGTTTGTAATTTTATTTTTTCCTTTTCTTACCCTGGATTCTATTCCTTAATCTTATTATTTCTCCTCTCTCTATCCTCTCAAAATAATTTTTCTTTACTGTAGACATCTCATATTCTCTTGTCTCTTTCATATAATATTCTTATTCTCTTTACATCTTTACTAATCTCTGCTCAGCTGTCATTATTATTGACCCTGCTGTGGTTTTTCTGCAATTTTGTTCCCTTTGGTTCACTATTTTTTAAATTTTATATCAAACCTCATATTATATTCTTCCCTTTTCTTACTCCATTTTGCCACACCCTTCCCTGTTTTACTTACATTTTAAATTTTATTTTCTCCTTTTCTTCACCTTGTTTCTATTCTCCTCTTATCAGTTCTCCTCCCTCTTCCTGCTCAAAATATTTTTTCTCTCCTTTAGTCCTCTCATATTCCCTTTTAATTATCTTATAATATTATTAATATCCCTCTAACTTTATTAATCTTTGCACATTTGCTGTTGATATTGCTGATGTGGTAGGGTGGTATTTTTGCTGGCCTGGACTTGGTTTCCTGGGTAGTATTGCTTTGTTAACCAAACCTAGAGCATGCAGATCAGGGGATCAAAGAGAATGCACCACTGAGTCCCACAGAGGGTCACCTCATGAAGACAAGAAGTCAAAGCAGAGCAACCTGAGACACAGAAAGAAACAAAAAGAGTCACCTAAAATGGGAAGACAAAGAAATAACCCCCAATCAAAATGAAAGAAGGAATCTTCAGAAAAAGAGCTAAATGAAATTGAGGCAAGCAATCTATCAGACACAGAATTCAAAATAATGGTTATAAGCATGCTCAAGGAACCCAGTGAGAACTATAAGAAACTTTATGGGAGTTACAAAGAACTTAGTGGGAACTACAGCAACAGGAAAAAATACACAGATACAATGAATAAGAACCAGGAAAAGATGAAGAACTCAATATCTGAGATGAAAAATACACTAAAAGAAACATACAGCTAAGAGCAGACTAGATGAAGCAGAGGAATGAATTAGCAAGCTGGAAGACAAGGTACGAAGAACTACCCAGTCAGAGCAACAAAATGAAAAAAAAAAAAAAAAGACTCAAAAAGAACAAGGATAGTTTATGGGAGCTTCAGGACAACATGAAATGTAACAACATTTACATCATAGGAAAATCAGAAGGATAAGAAGAGGAGCAAGGGATAGAAAATCTGTCTGAAAAACTAATGACAGAAAACTTCACTAACTTGAGGAGGGAAAAAGTCACCCAAATTCAGGAAGCACACAGGGTCTCAATCAAGATGAACCCAAAGAAGCCTACTCCAAGACACATCATAATTAAAATGGCAAATTTTAAAGACAAAGTGAGAACCTTAAAGACAGGAAGGGAGAAACAGCTATTAACATATACAGGAGCTCTGATAAGGCTATCAGCTGATTAAACACAAGCCTGAAGGGAATGACCCAAAACAGTCCAGGTAATGAAAAGCAAGGACCTAATACTAAGACTACTCTATCCAGCAAGGCTCTCATTAAAAATGGAAGGTGAAATAAAGAGGTTCCTAGAAAAAGAAGGCTAAAAGAGTACATCTCCACCAAGCCAGCACTGCAGGATATGCTACGGACTGCTTTAAGAAGAAGAAAAGGGGGACAGGGAGGAACAAAGGTACAGAAAAAAATGGCAATGAATAAATACCTGTCAAATAACCTTAAATGTAAATGGCTTAAATGTTCCAATCACAAGACATAGTATAGTTGAATGGATGAGAAAACATGACCTGAACATATGCTGCCTATAAGAGACCAACTTCAGAAAAAAAGATTCACACAGGCTGAAAGCGAAGGGATTAAAATGAATATTCCATGCAAATGGACATGAAAAAATAAGCTGGGGTAGAAATTCTTGTATCAGACAAAACAGACTTCAAAACAAAGGCCATATAAGAGACAAAGAAGGTCACCACTTAATACTTGAGGGAGTATAACAACAGGAGGATTTACCTTGGTAAACTTATGTGCACTAAACATAGGCACACCTAAATATTTAGAGTATCTTGGAGGATTTCAAGAAAGATATTGAGAACAACACACTCATCACACAGGATTTTAATAATGCACTGTCAATGTGGATAAATCTTCCAAACATAGAACCAACAAGGATACTGTGGCACTGAATGACACCATGGACTTCATATATACAGAAAATTTCATCCCAGAGAAGCAATATATATATATTTTTTCAAGTGCACATGGAACATTTTAAGATGGAATACATGGCAGGACACAAAACAAGCCTCAACAAATTCAAGAAAATTGAAATCATATCAAGCACATGCTTGGATCTCAACAGATTGAAACTAGAAACCAACCTCAAGGAAAAAAATCAAAAACATTCAAATATACGGAGATTGTATAATACATTGTTAAATAATACATGTTTCAACAATGAGATCAAGGAAGAAATCAAAAAGTATCAGGAAGCAAATGAAAATAAACACACAACAACCAAAACCTATGGGACACAGCGAAAGCAGTGCTGAAGGGAAGTTCAAAGCAATACAGGCCTACCTAAAGAAGCTAGAAAAATCTCAAATAAACAACCTAACCCTATATCTACAAGAACTAGAGGAACAACAACAAACAGCCCAGAGCAAATAGAAGGCAGGAAATAATCAAGATCAGAGCAGAGTTAAATGACATAGAGACTAAAAGAACAATTAAAAGGATCAATAAATCCATGAGTTGGTTCTTTGAAAAGATAAATAAAATTCACAAACCTTAAATCAGACACATCTTGGAAAAAAAAGACAGTACCCAAATAAATAAAAACAGAAATAAAAGAGAAGTTACAACTGATACCACAGAAATAGAAAGGATTATAAGAAATTACTATGAACAAGCATATGCCAAAACATTGGACAACAGGGGTGAAATGGACAAATTTCTAGAATCATCATGTTCCAAAATGGAATTAAAAAGCAGAAAGCCTGAATGGCCCTATAACTAGTGAAATTGAAGCAGTAATTAAAAAACTCCCGGCACACAAAAGTCCTGAACTGGATGGTTTCATAGCTGAATTTTACCAAATATTTAAGGAAGAACTAACACCTATACTTCTCAAAGTATTCCAAAAAATTCAAGAAGAGGGAAGCCTCCCCAACTCTTTTTATAAGGTAAGTATCATCCTAATCCCAACCCCAGATAAAGACACAACAGAGAAAGAAAATTACAGGCCATTACTGCTGATGAACATAGATGCTAAAATCCTTAACAAAATAATAGCAATCCAGATTCAGCAATACATTAAAAATATCATACACCATAATCAAGTGGGATTCATGCCAAGGATGCAAAAATGGTACAACTGGCAAATCAATAAACATAATACGCCACATAAACCAAAAAAAGGACAAAATTTACATGATCATATCAATAGATGCTGAAAAAGCATTTGATAAAATCCAGCACTGATTTTTAAATATATTTTATTAATCATGCTATTACAGTTGACCCATTATTTCCCTCTTTATACCCCTCTACCCTGCATCCCCCATCCCACCTGCATTCCCTTCTTAGTTTATGTTCGTGGGTCCTACATGTAAGTTCTTTGACTTCTCCATTTCCTATACTCTTCTAAACCTTTCTTTCCCTGTCTATTTTGTACCTAACATTTATGCTTCTTATTCCTTGAATCTTTCCCCGCAGTCTCCCCACTCTGCCTACCTACTGATAGCCCTCCATGTGATCTCTGTTTCTGTGATTCTGTTCCTGTTCTAGTTGTTTGCTTAGTTTGTTTTTGTTTCATTTTTTAGGTTTAGTTGTTTTTGTTGTTGTTTTATTATTCCTAATTTTGATCTTCTTCTTTTTCTTAGATAATTCCCTTTAACATTTCATATAATAAAGGCTTGGTAATGATGAACTCCTTTAACTTGACCTTATCTGGAAAGTACTTTATCTTCCCTTCCATTCTAAATGATAGCTTTGCTGGATAGAGTAATCTTGGATGTAGGTCCTTTGCCTTTCATGACTTGGAATACTTCTTTCCAGCCCATTCTTGCCGGTAAGGTTTCCTTTGAGAAATCAACTGATAGTCTTATGGTAACTTCTTTGTAAGAAACTCTCTCCTTTTTTCTTGCTGCTTCTAAGATTTTCTCCTTATCTTTAATCTTGGGTAATGGAATTATGATTGGTATGTGTTTCTTTGGGTCCCACATTCTGGGGATTCTCAGAGCTTCCTGGAATTCCTAGAAGTCTATTTCCTTCAACAGACTGGGGAAGCTCTCCTTCTTTATTTCTTCAAAGGAGTTTTCAATTTCTTTCTCTCTTCTCCATCTGGCACCCCTATGATTCTGATGGTCTTACAGGGTGCAGCCAAGAGGGGGGGACCCCAAATGGACATTTGAAATGGGGCCCAGAACTCAAGGTGTCCAGAAATTCTAAGATGTTTTTTTTACCTCTTCTCCCCCACCACAGGTGTGAGTTGGGGGAAGGGGCACACAGAGCAAGAACATGCAAGGCAGCTTTGCAGCTAATCCATGGCATGGTCATTTAACATACCTATAGCCTTGGGCCAGTTGCATGAATATGCTAAATAGCTATGGCCATGCTCTGGGCTAGGGGGATGGAAAGGAACACCTCCCTGAGACGTGACTAGGAGCAGGTCCCCTGAGTTTCAGCGCTTGGGTGGGAGCTCGGAGGAGATTGGTTCCAGGACATGGGGTGACACTTGCCCAGACCCATGATGGTGCCCAGAAAAGCTGGAAAGGACAGCAGATTGAGGGCAAGTGTGGCCGAGTGTAGGAGGAGTCGGAAATAGGGCTGCAGAGGAAGTTTGGCGCGGGGATTTAAACCCAGACACGGCAGCCATAGGAGGGAACCACGAGGCTTTGGCAGAGTTGAGGGCACCCACAGCCCTGTGAGAGAGAATTCACCATGCGGATTTAGCAGAAAGTTGCCACTCGGCTTTGGCCGAGTGGCAACCCCGTCTCCCCACAGCTCTATGGGGAAGAACCACGCGGATTTGGCTGAGTGGGGACTCCCGTGGTCCTGCAGAGGAAAGAGGACCACG
>PVIA01008184.1:26698-74785 GCA_004024845.1 Tonatia bakeri
AGTGGGTTCCCCCACAGCAGTAGTAGGGGGAACCGTCACCCGGTTTTAGCAGAGATTCCGGCGACACAGCTGATGGTGCTGAGAACCGAGAGAGGCCTACCAGCCAAGCACGGATTACTGGGAAGAACCAGACACTGCCTGAGACTGGACTTCTATTTCCTTTCCTGAGATACGGTACCCCATACTGGGCAAGGGGGAAAAAAGAACTGTGTGCATTAGTGGGTGTTTTAAGGGACTTTAAGATTTAGATAAAAACATTAAGTCACTGCCTTAAGTTAGTATAGCACAAAATAAACGTTTTCCTTTCCTTTTCACAAATCTCTGGCATTGAGAGATATCTTTCCTTTACGGCGGTGGACAAGATGGACCCGAATCTTTTTCAGTAAGAGCATCACCGTCTCGGGCCCCCCTTGTTTGGTGTTCTTGCTCTGTAACAATGGTAGAACATTTAAAGTTGTTCCATAGGTTCCTAAGCCTCTCCTCATATTTTTGAATTCTTGCTTCCTTCTGGTCCAAAGTGTTGAATTGAGTCCTGATTTCCTTCCCATCGCTGTTGGTTCCATGTGCATTTTCCTTTGTTTCACTTTTCAGAGCCTTCACTCTTTCCTCTATTTCATGAAACAATCAATGTTTCACTCACACATCGATGTTCCTCTCCCTTTTTCTCCCTCCCTTCCCCCCTCTCTAAAATAAGCAAATAAATTCTTTTAAAAAAGTAACTGAAAAAAAAATTGAATGAAGGACGTAAATAGATACTACTCCAAGGAGGCTATACAGGTGGCCAACAGACATATGAAAAAATGGTACATTTACACAATGGAATATTATGCAGCAGAAAGAAAGAAGGAGCTCCTATTCTTTCTGACAGCGTAGATGGAACTGGAGAGCATTATGCTAAGTGAAATAAGCCAGGAGGTGAAAGACAAATACCGTATGATCTCACCTACAAAAGGAACCGAATCAACAAACAAGCAAACAAAATATAACCAAAGACACTGAAATTAAGTAACCAGAGGGAAGGTGGGAGGGCATAATGGGGGGAAGAAGGGGAAAGGGTTTTCAGGAATATCTATAAAGGGCACACAGACAAAACCAAATGGGAATAGGATCAAGGGTGAGTGGTGGGGATTGCTGGGGTTGGGGGAGTGCTGGGGGAAAAATGGAGACAACTGTTCTTGAACAACAATAAGAACGAAGATAAATAAATAAATAAATAAATAAATAAATAAATAAATAAAATGCTCAGCATCACTAGCCATCAGAGAGATGCAAATTAAAACCACAATGATATATCACCTCACACCGGTCAGAATGGCCATCATTAATAAGTCAATAAATAACAAGTCCTGGCAAGGATGCAGAGTAAAGGGAACCCTAATGCACTGTTGGTGGGAATGCAGATTGGTGCAGCCACTATAGAAAACATTGTGGAATTTCCTCAAAAAAACTAAAAATGGAACTGCCTTTTGACCCAGGGACTCCACTGCTGGGAATATACCCTAAGGATCCTGAAACACCAATTCAAAAGAACCTATGCACCCCAATGTTCACTGCAGTGTTATTTACATAGCCAAGTGCTAAAAGCAAACTAAGTGCCTACCAGTAAATGAATGAATGAAAAAACTGTGGTACATTTACACAAAATAATACTATGCACCAGAAAGAAAGAAGGAACTCTTATCTTTTGTGACAGCATGGGTGGCACTGGAGACTATTATGCTAAGTGAAATAAACCAGCTGGTGAAAGACAAACACCATATGATCTCACCTGTAAACGGAATCTAATGAACAAAGTAAACAAAGAAAAGAGAACCACAGGCATGGAAATGTGGAACAGACTAAGGGGGGAATGGTGGGGGTAACTGTGGAAAGAAGGGGAAAGGACTAATCACAGAAAATGCATGAATGACACACAGAGATGGACAACAGTGTGGGAACTGCCTGCAGGAGTGGCGTTGGGATGGGTGGAGGAAAGCAAAGGGGAAAAAGTTGGGGCAACTGTAACAAAAAACAATAAAAACAAAGATGTTTAAGTTTGAAAACAGGAGTTTTCCCCGCACACTTAAATTAAGCATAACTTACTCATAGCAAAATACATAAATCTTATGTGTATTAACTAATGATTTTTTATATTTATATACACCATTTAACCATCATCCAATCAAGATATAAGATATTTATTCCCACTGCCCCAGCAGATTCTACTGTACTCCTTTCCAGTCAACACACCTACCTAAAAGGTAATCACTATTCTGAACTCCTGTCTCCATTGATCGGTGTGCCTGGTTTTCATATAGATGTAGTAGTTAACTCATACAGAAACGGATGGTGTATATTATTTTGGACCCGGCTTCTTCCCCTGAACATTACATCTATCAGAATCATTCATGTGGTTGCATATAGAAGAATCTGGTCATTCTCATTGCTATACAGAATTTTACTATCACTGTACCACAATTTATGTATCTAGTCTACTGCTTTAGATATCTAAGTTGTTTCCATTTTTTAACTATATCAAATAGCTGCTATGAATATTGTTGTCCATATCTTCTGGTCAGCATAAACACTCATTTCTCTTACGTAAGAGAAGGCCATTATAATTGGTTCATTACAAAAATGCATACTTATCTTTTGTGGGAACTGCCTGTATTCTAATGGGGAGAGAAAAGCAGGAGTGTATGCCCTCTTTCCTTTTGCACCAGCACCTACCTCATGAGTTTGGCTTTTGTTGTGACGGACAGCGCAACCTCTGTTTTGTTCAGTTATAATATCACAATATGAGAAAAGTGGAATACTGTATCTATTTAAAACTTGACTTTATATGTATACTAAAAAACTTTGTTTTTATTATTAAAAATTAATTTCTTGCAAAGAAAATTCCAACCCTACATTTAAAAAATAAAGACATTTCAAAAATAAAAAAAAATTTGTACATGAAAAACTGTATACATTGTGTATGCACAGTATTTGACTAAATATATTATAATTTGTTTAACCTATTAATGAGCATTTCATTGTTCTTTTTTTTAGATTTTGCTTACAAGAAACAATGCTTCAATAAACATCCCTAAACATATTTCTTTATTTACTTCTCTGGTATTTTTCTTAAGATAAATTCTTAGAATTTCTAAGTAAATTATATATGCATATACATACATACACATACATGCATATATGCATTTGTTTCTGTATAGTTGTGCCAATTTATACTCCTAGGACAATTATGGAGGAAAAAATGATGGGGTAGTTTGTTTCTTGTTAACTTTGTCAAAAGCAGGTATTAGCAAGCTTTTTAACACTCACCAACTGGGGAAGTTTTTTAAAAATGTCAATTTAATGCAATTTTAATGCATTAAAATACACTCAATATGCATTCTTTGAGTATTGATGACTTTTAATATCTTTTCATGTTTACTGTCCACTTTAGTTCCTTTGTGAATTTCATGGTGTGTGTCCTTCTCTACCAGGTTATCTCTTTTTCTTAAAAGACATTTCTTTATACTCATCCAAGGACATACTTGCTGATTTTTAGAGAGGAAGGGAGGGAAAAAGAGGGACAGAGACATTGATGTGTGAGAGAAATAGCGATCAGTTGCATCTTGTACATGCACTGACAGGGGACCTAACCCTCAACCTAGGCCTGTGCCATGACCAGAAATTAAACCTGAGACCTTTTGGTTTATGGGATAATGCTTTGACCAAATAAATCACACTGGCCAGGGATTAACAGATTTTTAATGGAGGTCATGGGCTCTTCGTCTACTATTACTACATAGTGCTTTTAAGTAGGAGTTGCTGTATTTGAACTCTGAACCACAGCTCCACTACTTCCTAGCTATGTGATCTAGGGTGACTTATTTACTACTCTCTTCTGTGCTCAATGGCTTCATCTATAAAATGAGGATAAAAATATCACTTCTTGAGGAGCTGAGGATCAAATCATTTGATCTATGTAATGTCCTCTTCCTGGCACATAGTGTATACTCAATAAATGATAACTACTTACTGTGTATGTACATAGTAATAAGTGTGTGTATATAGAAATGTACATGTATATAAGTAATGTGTGTATAAATGCATACATACATATAACATATACAATTTATTAGTTTAAAAGGACCACAAACATTTTAATGATCTCTTTGCTCTAAGAGCAACAACAAGATTTGAGGTCTACAGTCTTCCACTATCTGAAAAATAAAATAAAAATACTGTTTTCCTTTCTCCTCTTTTCTAACATCTATTTTCTAGAAATGCTAAACCAGCCTGAGCTTTTAGTTACTATATTTTTTGGACTACAAAATGCACTTTCCCCACCCCAAATTTGGAAAATGGGGGTGCGTCTTACAGTCTGAATGCAGCTTACCTGGCTCCCTGTTGCGGGGGGTGGGGGCGGTGGGGGAGCGGGATCACAGGTTATTAAATATTTTACCACATTTTTTGCTTCAAAATTTTTTTCCTATTTTCCTCCTCTAAAGCCTAGGTGCGTCTTCTGATCCAATGCATCTTACAGTCCCCAAAATATGGTACTTAAGTTAAAAGGTACATGACATTATATATTATGAATTGTTTCTTAAGAGTTCACACAGTGATGTCTTCCTTAGAGAAGTCTCTGTTTAAGTTTTTTGCCTATTTTTTAACTGGGTTATTTGTCTTCTTGGAGTGGAGTCGTGTGAGTTATTTATATATTTTGGAGATTAAACCCTTGTCTGATGATGTGTGCTCACTGGCCTGCAGTGAGCGCGGAATACTGCGGATGGCTTGTCGAAACACGAGAAAGACATACACAGAGACAAACAAGTTTCTGTGGGAAAGTAAGGACGGAATGGTCACTCTCTCTAGTGGGGAGCACCTCATCTCCATTCCCAAGCAGAGTTTTATTAAGAAAACAGACTGTTTGTGGATTCACAGTCTGGCAGAAAGGACCAAAAGGAACAGGTAACTTACAAAGATGCTAGCAGAACTCCTGCTGTGATTCTGAGCAGAGACTGGAGTTTTATCATATGAAAGGACTACAGGTTCTAAAAGTTTCCTGTCTGTGCCTTCAAATTCCAAGTTAATAACATCCTCCAGCAAACAGATCTCACAGGATCTTGCATATTCTATGTCCCAGGCCTGATTACCCCGGGGGTCTGCCGTCTCTGGTCTGGGCTGCATCCTTTAGCTATATCTGCAGGCCTGAGTTGGGCAGGAGACAGAGGCAGCCAGGAGACTTGGGTTTCTCACATCTAAGAACAAAGACTCAGGTTTTGACAAAGCCGAGGGGGCAGGGGTTGATGTCGATCACCCCTTCATTTCCACAGCCCTGAGTTCTTCCCAGAGGCCTTTTCATGATCATGCCTGTCTTAGGTTCATTCTCTTTCCTAGAGAATTGTTACCTGTCATTGGTGAACTGATCAAGCATTGAAGGACAGTCACAGAACAGGCAGCATCCATGCCAGGGGAATAAGTTTTGTCTCCTTAGTGGCTCCTAGTCTGGAGGTCTCTTACTCAGCCTAAGTCACGGGGGGGTTACAGCTTCCTGAGACCAGGCAGGGTGGTCCCCAACAATCCAAGGTATCACGGACAAATATATTTTCCCATAGAGTTGGTTCTCTTTTCATTTTAATGCTGTTTTCTTTAGCTGTGCAGAAGCTTTTTATTTTGATGAGATCCCATTTGTTTATTCTTTCCTTTATGTCTCTTACTCTAGGGGACATATTGGTGAAAATATTGCTGTGTGGAATATCTGAGATTTTCCCTCAGATTCCATAATAAAAAACTAAAAATGAAACTGCCTTTCAACCCAACAATTCCATTGCTGGGATTATACTCTAGGAACCCGTGAAACACCAACTCAAAAGAACCTATGCACCCCAATCTTCACAGCAGCACAATTTACAATTAACAGCCAAGTGCTAAGTGCCCACCAGTAAATTAATGGATCAAAAACTATGGTACATTTACATAATGAAATACTACACAGCAAAAACAAAGAAGGAAATCCTACCCTCTGCAACAGTGTGGATGTATCTGGAGAACATTACACTAAGTGAAATAAGCCAGGCAGTGAAAGACACATACCATATGATCTTACCTGTAAATGGAATCTAATCAGCAAAACAAACAAGCAAGCAAAATATAACCAGAGACAGTGAAATCAAGAACAAACTGACACTAACCAGAGGGGAGGTAGAAAGGGATAATGTGGGGAAAAGGGAGAGGGGTTTCAGGAACATGTATAAAGGACACATGGACAAAGCCAAACGGGGTTAAGATTGAGGGTGGGAGTTGGGGATGGCTGGGGTAGTGGGGAGTGGTAGGGGGGAAATGGAGACAACTGTACTTGAACAACAATACAAAAATAATAATAAAATAAATAAAGAGTTCAAACAGTGAAAATGTCTAAAAGGTTCTAAGAGGTAGAGCTATAATGTAAAATAAATGTTTTCTTGAATAGAATAAGCACAGGCTTAAGAGTTGTACATAGTCTTTGTCCCCATTATTAGATTTACACTTTCTCTTCCTTCACCTGTTTGAATATGCTCCCCCAGCTCATCATGCTGCAGTGAAAACACACATCTAATAACTCTCACTCACAGATGAAACTGAGCATTATGGGTTTGACATCTGACATATTACTGATTATGGGAAATTATTTTGCTCTGGATTATATATGTCATATATATGCAATCAATACTTTATGCATCTATATTTTTAGAATGGCACCATATTTATATGTCATGAATTATATTTCTTACCCCCCTTATAATTTCAATGACTACAAATAATATAAAAGCATTTTGAATTAAAAATCACTAAAGTACTTTACCTACCTAAAAATGGTTAAATTAAAATTCATTTATTAAATATATTTAAGGAATATGCCTCTTAGAAAAAATAGTTAAAACCAATATTTAAGTAAAAATTGAAGGATTATTTTTATTTATTTAAATACTTATTAAATATATTTTAAAGACTAGAATGTCCATGTGTATTTGCAAATGGAGACTAATATATTGTTAAATTGAGTTAAAACTTACCAAATGCAAATACTCAGAGTGCTTAATAACTGTGGATAATAGAACAATTAAATAGTCAGGTGACTCAGAACTAACCAGAATAACCTTTCCTGACATACATACAAATAAAGAGGTGACAACAATTTAAATATCCAACTGCCAGGTTAAGAAAACATGGCTATGGCTTTAATGGTATCTCTTCTTGAATCATGAAATTGAATCATGAAATTAATCAACTGGATTTTTTAATTACTACATTTAGTATCAGAAACTACATTTACTAACTTAAGCAATAAGTAATTAGTTACCTATATGATTCAAAAAATTCAGTTTTGGAAGATAAAAACTCTAAAAATAATACTAAGTTGTTAACTGAAATTATTTTGGAAGATTAATAGTCAAATTATTTTGGCTGTTCACTTTACATAACATCTTAAGTCAGCTTTAAACAAAATAAAAACCACTATATGACTATGCAAGACTGAGGTTCAGTTCAGTTAGTGATCACAGAAGTACACAAAAAACAGAACCAAATACAGTTTATAAAAGTGAAATGAACACTGAAAACATCTAACTGTTTTTGGAAACAGAAAATGTAAATGAACTGCTGACATCACAATCTCATGTCCCTTCTGTTCATGAAATGATGTTTATCTTAAAAAATGAGCTATGTAAAAAAGCCATACCACTTAATGTCACACAGCCAGCAGAACCTTCATTTTGCTTATAAAATTATCCGGAGGCCATAAACCACTGTAACTCACACAAAAGGCATTTTCTAGTTCAATTTCATAGCTGAGAAAATATGAAGATATCCCTCACTGAGGCCTTGTCTTAGGACCTACCATGGTGTAACAACAGTCTCTGAAGTACTGCGACTCATTGTGCCCCTTAAGAAAGGAGAAAACCTCATTCACTGCTGTTTTCCAAGCATATCCCTTAAATAAGTGAGCTGATAAAAGAGAAAGCCTGCATCCCCCTCCTTCAGGAATGCTGTCATTGCTGTGGCAGGTATTCAGAATGCGCTCAAGACTCCTGACTGTTGTGTGGCAAGGCAGAGAGGGTGGGAGGAAAAAAGAACCTTCCTGTGTATCACTCACAAGTCAATTGTGTTTCTCAGTAATGCTCAGACTTTAAATGAAGACATACATGGACAACTGTTTCTGGGGACAGATGCTTAGTGACCAAGCCTTGTTTGTTGCAATAATCATTAAACATACAGGAAACATGCAGTACTTGTGTCAAGACTAGCCTATCCTCACAGAAACATCACAAGTAATTTGATGATCTTGAACGTATATACCAAACAATTTAAGAATGTCAGTGCTAAGAGTTATGTTCAATGCATGCTAATAATTGAAGAAAGTATTAATTTTATCAAAATTAAACTATCCCTGAATAGCATGTTACCTTTTGCATGGCAATGACACAAAGAACTGCTTATGTGTTCAGTAGACATGATATTTATATTTTAATTCAAAAGCAATTGCTCAAAATTTAGAGAGTATACAAAGCTACCATATGAGAATTCACAGGACATAAGAAAATGAGTGTTAATATCACTTTAATTCAACAAATATGAATATTCACTGTGTACTATTTATCAAAAAGTGAACAAGAATAGTAATGAAAATTAGAACACCATATGATTTACTTTCCTATTGGAAAAATTTTGAGAAAAATAACTGCAAAATTATATCGCAAACGCTTGGCAGATGATAAACTGAGGAGTAGCCTGGACATTTAGGAAGACTGTATACTCATAAAATAAAAATAATCCAGAGAAAGCTGAGAGTTGGAAGGATAGCAATAGAAGAGTTAGGAAAGAAAATTAGGAACAAAGATGTGTCACTAGAGACCAAGGCTAAGATCACTCATACCCTCTTACTCCCAATCACTATGTACAGATGTGAAAATTGGGCAGTGAAGAAGGGTGATAGGAAAAAAGTTGATTCATATGAAACTTGGTATTTGAGGAAAGCTCTGGAGATATGCTGAACTGCCAGAAAGATGAACAAGTGGGTCCTAGAGCAAATGAAACCTGGAACATCACTAGAAACAAAAACAACAAAATTGTGGCTATCCTACTTTGGGCACAACATGAGAAGGCAGGGTTCTCTGGAAAAGGTAGTAATGCTAGTGAAAAAAAAAAAAACAGAAAAAAAAGACCAAATATGAGATGGGATGACCCCATAAAAGAAGCTATAGGACCAAGACTATAGCAGCTGAGCTGGGCTGTTGAGGACAGGACATGGTGGACATCACTCATTCACAGATTGCCAGGCCTAGGAGTTGACCGACTCAATGGTGTATAACAAATATGTATACTAATAAACTATCCATATTCCTTCATTCTACATACACACAGCATCTTTTGCATGTTGTGACTGTGCTGAACACTGGGAGTGCGGGCATGAAAAAGACAGCCCCTGTACTAGGGAGACTGAATACAGCAGAAGAGCAGTACGAGCAAGATAATGATGATGGACCCTATGTGCAAGGGTGTATAAAGAAGAGAAAACCACTGCAGAAACACTAAATCCTCCAGGATGGATTGGAAAGGGATACCAATCCATCCTGGAGGCACATGGGAAGGCGATCAGGGAAAGCTTCCCAGAGGAACAGTGACTGAGTATCAGGAAAGACTAGAATGGAGCAGGCATGGGCTTTCAGCACTTAGTGGTTCTGACTGCCTGCTGCCTAGAGGAGTCAGGAGTGAGAATTTGATAGTAGGAGTGTGAGAGAAATAAAGGATAGTCATGAGCAAGTATAAGCAGTAGCAATTCCTACCAAGTTTAGGTTTTAGCTAATGGAGAATGGGTCACCCTGAAAAGTTTTAGGCAAGGGAGTGACAGATCCAATTTATATTTTAGAAAGATGAGCTTTTCAAAAAGACAGAAGTGGACTTGAAACAGGCAAGACTAGATGCTGAGACTATGAGGAGACATTCAAGTGTCCTGATAAGAAATAATTAGAAATAATGAGGGTCAGAACAGGAGGATGGAGACAAGAGGGTGGTACTTAAAACTAGCTGTCTGATAAAACAGGAGGGGTACAGAGAATCTTGGCTGACATCTCCATTGCTTCTCATTGAGTTGGAACTGATTTGGAGCTGATGAGAAAGAGAAGATTACAAGTTTGCTTTTGAACTTGCTAAGCTGAAGAGGCCTAAGGAATGTTCCAATGGAGGTATCTACCAAGAAGGTAGATAGAAAGATTTGAAGCTCAGCATAAAGAGACTAGGCTGCAGGCATAGATGCTGGAGGCACCACTCAGTTTTACACAAGTGGATGACTCAGAGAAAGTTTGAGGAAAGATCAATAATAGAGAGAGGCAGTACAAACAGGAAAATAAGCCAAGCCATGAAAGAAACTAAGGGCCACCAACTAGTGAATCAGTGATGCCAAGGAAAGACAGCCTCAAGAAGAGGGTCCAACAACTGGGACTGATACAGAGACATGGACTATGGAAAGGAGGACATTGATCAGATCCCCGATTATATTATAACCTCAGAGGTAGCTTCGGTGAGAACAAGCTCAGTGGAATGGTGAGGGTGCAGGTAGACTTTAGGGGTGAGAAGTCATCTGACAAGAGAGGACAGATAGGACTAGTTTGGAATCTTTAAGGGATGACAAAGATGACTTTTTAAAAAGCTGGGTTGTTAACGGAAGAGTGATGGGGAGCTTAATTATTAGAAGGAAATTGTGATTTATAGTTAGGATCACCATGGTTTCTGGTTTCGTGTCTAATGTCTTAGGCATCCCCTCCACCTCTTAACTCTCAGGAGGTAATAATTTGGTTACCTTATGACACTTAAAATTTAGAAGATTATAACAACAAGTATGATGTGATAATTATATGCAAGGCATTAAGCCAGATATTTATGGGGACATAATGACTGAAACTGTGTGCAAGGGGCTCAGAAATTTAGATATGTACGTGCATGTGTGTGCACACATGGCCTACTGCAGGACGCCACTTTTATTTCTGAATATGTGTATGGTATTGGTAAACTGTTTCCACAAACATTCGTTACAGCAGGTTGGGCCTTTCTTTTCCACTGAGAAAATTTACATACATTACAGACAAGAAGAGGTGTCCCAAATGAGAAAAGAAAGCGATAGCTGGATGCCTCCCATCTTGGCCACCTTAGATAGAAGGTGGAGGCGGACCACCCAAGGGGAGAAGCAGTGTGTCAGGCTGGTTGACAGAGCTGGGGCTCTTTCTGTCTAGTTCTCCTAGGACTGGGGTGAAAGGGCGGGGCAGTGACATTCAGCTCTGCTAAGAGCTGTCAAACAAATTTGAAACAGACCTGGAAGTCGTTCACCACCAGAAGGCTAAGAACACAGTAAGGGCAATATCTGATACCATGTATTGTTACTTTGAGTAGAAAATAAAGAGATTTTGTTGAAAATTCATTCTGATATCTGCCCTATGGAATCTGAATCTTTCAGCCACTACTCTATCAAAATACTTAAATAATTTGAAGTTTCAAAATGTTAAAGAAATCTCCTCACATCTGTATTTAAAAATCCACCTAACACAAGGGAATAAAAAAGGAGACAGAGCCATTAAAAGGTGTCAGAAGGGTTCAGAGAACAAGAGATCCATCTTGTCAGTGTGATGGAGGCAGAATTCTTAGAGAAAACACTCCGCTCAGAGGTGGGTCTAAAGCATGCACAGGTCAGTCGGGGGTGGGGTGGTGATGAGCAGGTCCTGAGGCCACAACAGAAGTACCTCAGTGAGCTCCCAGGGGGTCATTCATACAGTTAGTAAACAAATATTTACTGACCAGGCTCTATATACCAAGCAGTAGTCTAGATACTAGAGATACAGGATTGAGGAGGTAAGAATTTATTTGTGAATATGCAAATGTGTGAACTCTTGCGGTGACATTTCTCACCTGAACTGAGCAGAATATTATTATCACTTCACGCTTCTCTGAAGTAACCCCTTCATGTAGCATAATATATATGGTACATGTACTATATTATCTTTCTAAAATCCAAAAATATTGAAATTCCAAGTCATCTGGGCCCAGGAATTTTAAATAGAGACTGTAGATCAAAAGTTGCCCAGGCTGTTGACTGATGATCTTGAGAATGAGAAAGAATGATAATTTGTTGTTGAAAGTCATTATTTGTTTACTTAAAGTCATAAACCATGCTTATCAGAGAAGGCCAATTTTATCAACAATCTTGTGATAATTAACCCACAGACTATGACCTTATGGATTTAGTTTTAATAATCTCATTCAGAATAAAGGCCAGTGCTAGAACCACATGTATAAATTCTGCATTGAAATAATTATTTTACAAATAAAATATAAGTAATTTTCACAGGTTAAATCTAAAATGCCATGACTATTCTACATTGGTCATGCCATTTCTTCAGGTTGGATGGCTAGTATAGTGGTATTTAAGTTGAGGACTGAATGACAAAATGTAGTCAGCCCTAGGAAGAAAAGGAAGATAAGGGAGAATTATTGTCTAAGCAAAGGAGTACAGTCTTGAGAGGCCCTGAGGTGGAAGGATTTGGGAAGTCTGGTCAACAAAAAGGTCCACTGTGTTGTAGCACAGCTGAATCATGGGTGGTGAAGATGTGCTAAGGCACAAGCAGGGGCCAGCACTATACTCTGTAGATTTTACTGTAAGTACAATATAATGGGAATATACTGCAAGGATTTTAAGTACAAAACTGACAGGATCTAATTTAAAATTTAAAAGGATGTCTTTGGGATATAAAGTACAATCCAGTTTGGAAACAATAGAGATATATATGGAAAGGTAATGGAGTTTAGAAAAAAGATCAATTATGACCAGCTATAGGTAAAAGGCAATAATGACAATAGGTAAAGGCTCATATGACAATAATGACCTGTGGTCAATTTCAAAAATTAAATATCTGTGGTCACATAAAATATTAATTTAATGATTCTGGTGTTTACTTTCATTATCACTATATTGTTACTATCTACTGTAAACACTATGATAAAAACCAAAGGTGTTAAATAGGGAACAATTTTACTGCCATCTAATAAAATCATCACACAATACAAACAAAATGTGATTACAGTGGTAAGTTAAAAGAATGAAGATTAACTCAAATCTATTAACCACTCATTGGTGAATCTACATATATATCTCCAAAAACACCCTATGTCTAATATAAATATGACCATTTCTATCTAAGATTACTTCTACATATAAATGTCAATAGGCAGCTCAATTTTATGTATTGCAAACTATTTCATACAAAGAAATAACTATTTCATTAATCAAAGAGTTTATTTGATTCAGCAAGCAACAATTAATACTGAAACAGTGTCGCTCATTTTCCTGAAGGTCAATTTTCTTTGCTAAATTACTACAATAATCTTACTCCTATACATTTTCCTTTCATCCTTTACCTCAGCATAAATAATTAGGTCTTACGTAGAAGTGTCCAGATTTCTTAACTAAATTTTTTGATAATGGTCTCAAAGTCATTGTATAAAACTGTCAAATTCTGGCCCTGGCCTTGTGGCTCAGTTGGTTGGAGTATTCTCTCACACATCAAAAGCTTGCAGGTTCATTCCCTGGTCAGAGTATGTATGGGAGGCAACTGGTCAATGTTTTTCTTTCTCGCTCTCTCTCTCTCTCTCTCTCTCCGCCCCCCTCCCTCTCCCTCCCTCCCTAAAATCAATAAAAACATATCTTTGGGTAAGGATTAAAAAAAAAACTATTTAAGTCTATTATATATGTGCAATAAAGGAATATTACAGGAAGCAAGTACACATTACAAAAAATTATAATATATTATAAGGTATAATAAATTATTCTCTGGAATTTAAAAATAATTATGCCATTAAGTATTAATGATTAAAAAGCATACTAAATTCCAAACTATCAAGAAATGGCTTTTAGCTAATAAAAAGTTACAATCAAAGTAATCTCTCAGTGAATATAAGAAAAGTGAAAAATAAAAGCATTTTAAACATGTTAATTGATAAAAAGTATATCCATATTTATTACTCTAGATGTATTAGAATACTTTTAGAGAACTTCAATAACTTGAAACCATTTACCTGTTGGAGGGAGGCAGTCTTTCCAATCAAAATAGCCTGCATAAATTCCAGGTTCTAAGGAGCCAACGATGGGATCTGCTTTCAATTCAATGTAATTTTCAAACAGTCTGTGGTCTAAATCTTTCAATAAGGTCATGCTAACCTAAAAACACATAATAAAGAGTAATTTTAAGTTGTCCATTTGAGGGTGAAGGAAGAGATAATAATGTAAATTTAGAAACACTTCAGCATATTTTAAAAGTACTTATCAATTTTCCTACTAAAACATTTATTTTATTTATGTTCAGTAATAAAGACCATTTTTAGCACAGTTATTTAATAGAATAAGGATTAATCCCCATATGTGGACTGTAGGTTATTTACACAGAATGTTCAGCCCACACGTACTGTGAGTTCCTGCTGATAGTGGAAGTGGAACAGGGTGAGGAAGTGAGCTAGTACCGTTCCAACGAGTCTGCTGGGTCGCACAGTCACCCAGGAAGTTACGGAGTGGGTGTGTAGAAGACTGAGTTTGGGAAGTAAAGAGTCTGTGGGCCCAATTCTTCTGCAGTACACTAGTGACCTGTCTACTTCTATACCACTGACCCACAAAACACAAGCATCTCTCTAACACAAGACCTGAGTTTTAAGAAACTAATATTGAGAAACAAACACACATCTAGGGAGTCTAGCAGCTATAAATAAGGATGTCTGTCAGGGAGTGAAATATAGCTGTAGAGGAGAAAAGCAACAACTTGAACTTAGAAAAATAATTAAAATCCTTCAGGAAATTGAAGTATAATATAAAGCAAGACTCCATGAAGATAGACTTCCGGCCAAGATGGAGGTGTAGGTAATCATGATTTACCTCCTTGTTCAACCATGAAAAGGATCACAACTAACTTCAAAACAAAAAAACAACCAGAACTGCCAGAAAATCAAACTGCATATAAGTCTGACAACCAAGGATTTAGAGAAGAAATATTCATCCAGACAGGTAGGTGGAGCAGAGATGGGGAGCCAGGGTGGAGAGGACGTGGCATGGTGGCAGCGCAACAGCAGTTGGTGGCCAGTGAAAAAGGTGGTCCCGCATTTTTACATGAGATGGATAAAAACCAGGGAGGACACCTGGTGAGCAAGTGATCCCAGCCCCAGGCCAGACTCCACAACCCAGTGTTCCAGTGCTGGGAAATAAAGCCTGATAATTTCTGGCTGTAAAAACCAGTGGGGGTTGGAGTGACAGAAGAAACTACTGGTCTCTCAAGAGAATCCATTTAAAGGACCCACAAGGTCCTAGAATGTATGCAAACCCACCCACTCTGGCATTCAGCACCAGGGCAGCAGCTAGAAGGGTGCCAGTTGCATACAGGAAGTGGAGGAGG
The DNA here is from genome assembly GCA_004024845.1 of Tonatia bakeri. Taxonomy (NCBI): domain Eukaryota; kingdom Metazoa; phylum Chordata; class Mammalia; order Chiroptera; family Phyllostomidae; genus Tonatia; species Tonatia bakeri. The sequence continues at coordinate 42,127 of PVIA01008184.1, forward strand.
TGACTGGAAATGAGGTGAGAGCTAAGCAAGCGGCATTGTTCCTACTCTGACCCCTACTCCATATACAGTGCCACAAAGTGGCGAGGTGGACTGCCTTATCCTAGAGAATACCTAAGGCTCCACCTCTTACACATAACAGGTGTACCAAAACTGGGAGTCAAAGCAGCTCTACCTAATACACAGAAACAAACACAGGGAGGCGGCCAAATTGGGAAGACAAAGAAACATGGCCCAAATGAAAGAACAGACCAAAACTCCAGAAAAAGAACTAAGTAAAACGGAGATTGCCAAACTGTCAGATGCAGAGTTCAAAACACAGGTGATGAAGATGCTCAGAGAACTCAATTACAGCATACGCATAAGGGAAGAAATGGCTATGCTAAGTAAAATAAAGAAAAATCCACAGGGAATCAATAGTGAAGGGAAGGAAGCTGGGGTTCAAAATCACTGAATTGGAATGTAAAGAAGAATAAACAGTCAACCAGAACAGAATGAAGAAACAAGAATTTTTAAAAAATGAGGAGAGAATAAGAAGACTCAAGGACATCTCCAAATGTACTGCCAACATCTGAATCATAAAGATGCCAGAAGGAGAAGAAGAAGAGCAAGAAATTAAAAATTTGTTTGAAAAAATAATGCAAGAAAACTTCCTAATTTGGCAAAGGAAATAGACATGCAAGTCTAAGAAGCACACAGTCCAAAATAAGTTGGACCCAAAGAGAAACACACCAAGACACATCATAATTAAAATCCCAAAGGTTAAAGATAAAGAAAGCATCTTAAAAGCAGCAAGAAAAAAGCAGAGAGATACCTATAAAGGAGTTCCTTTAAGACCTTAAGCTGATTTCTCAAAAGAAACTTTGCAAGCAAGAAGGAACTGAAAAGAAGTGTTGAAAGTGATGAACAGCAAGGACTTACAACCAAGATTACTCTATCCAGCAAACCTGTAATTTAAAATTGAAGGGCAGATAAAGTGCTTCTCAGACAAGGTAAAACTAAAAGAGTTCATCATCACCAAGCCATTATTATATGAAATGTTAAAGGGACTTATTTAAGAAAAAGAGGATTATCAAAACTATGAGCATTAAAATGATAAACTCACAACTATCAACAACTGAATGTAAAAACAAAAACAAAAACAAACTAAGCAAACAACTAGAACAAGAAAAGAATCATAGAAATGGAGATCACATGGAAGATTATCAGCAGAGAGGGGAAAGGGGGATAATGAGGGCAAAGGTATAGGGATCCAGCAAAGCTTTCATTTAGACTGGAAGGACAGATAAAGTGCTTCACAGATAAGGTCAAATTAAAGCAGTTCATCATCACCAAACCCTTGTTATTTGAAATGTTACAGGGACTTAGATCTAAGAAAAGGAAGATAAAAAATATGAACAGTAAAATGACAACAAACTCACAACTATCAACAAATGAACCTAAAGGAAAAGAAGAACAACGAAAACAAACTAAGCAAACAACTAGAACAGGAGCAGAATCAGAGAAATGGACATCACATGGAGGGATTTAAGTGGGGAGGGGGAATGGAGGAGTGGGGGGAAAAGGTACAGGGAAGAAGCAGCATAATTAGTAGGGATAAAATAGACAGGGAGAGATAAAAAACGGTATAGGAAACAGAGGACTCAGAGAACTTTTATGTACAACCCATGGACGTGAACTAAGGGGTGGGGGATGCTAGACAGTTGTGGGGGCAGGGTGGAGGGAAGATAAAGGGGGAAAATTGGGACAACTGTAATAGCATAATCAACAAAATATACTTCAAAAAAACTTAATGAAGATAAAATACATTATTTCCAAAGCTAAAAACTGACCACATTAATTGGAGAAACTACTGGTCACTACTAATATTGAAATTAAGTGCAATTAAGTACTTCAAAACACAGTAAAAATGTAAAGGGGTGGAAACTATGAAGGAAGAAAGTTAGAAGATAGATCCAGGAGCTCCAATATGCAAAAAGAAAGAAAGGGGATAAGGGGAGGGGAGGGGAGGAAGGGAGTTCAAATACAGAAATATAAGCAGTTAGAAAAGAGGTAATAATTAAGCAAATAATAGAAGAAAATTTAATTGGAAAGAGTGATTTCCAGTTAATTTGAATAGGCTTGTTGAGTTCCAGGATAGACTGATGAGACACTGTACACATCTAGGCAAATACTATTAAAGTACCCATTTTCTAAAATAATAAAGAGAGAAAGATAAACTCTTTTAGGTTTCCAGATCAAAAACATAACTTATCTACAAAGGCAAAAGAATCAGTACTGACATCAGCTTTCTCAGATGTAACATTGGACCAAAAAATCACTGGAATAATATCTGCAGGAAAAAAATGCAACCCAAGAGTTCTATATTTAGCCAAGATATCATTCACTAACAGAGTCCTAGAAACATATTTTGAATAGGCAAAGATTTAAAGAATATATCACCCATGTACTTGAGAAAGGACTCTAACCTAAAAGTAAACACCTCAGATTAAGGAGGATGAACAATTGAGGAGAACAGTGGTAGGGAATGAATTTCTCTCTTTCTCTCATACTTAAAAGCATAAACCTAAATAGATGATTAGAAATACTCTGAGAACATGAAATACAAATGCTAATTATTAAAAGAAGGGAGGCTTCCAGAAAGAAAATATTAATAAGAACCTAGAAGGACAATGAAAATGTAACATACCAAAATCTGTGTGGTAGAGATAAAGCAATGGATGTTATAGCTAAAAATGCATCTATCAGGAAGAAGAAAGGCTTCAAATTAATGGTTTCATTTCTTACTCCAGTTATCTAGAAAGAGAAAATTAAACTCAAAGAAAGTAAAAGTAATGATTAAGGATAAGAGCAGAAATCAAACTTCTTTAAAAAATTAATATTAAAGAAAATTACCAATGATAAAAGTAGGCTTTTGAAAAGGTTATTACAGTTTTACGTAATATGACAACATACAGGGAATTGATAGGCTCCTGAAAAACACAACTTTGTAAAAATGGTACAAGTATGCCCTAATGGAGCCCATTATTTCAAATGCTTTCATATGATGAAAACTTCAGGCCTAGATGATTTTACTAGTGAATTCTAACAAGTATTAAGGAAGAAATTATCACACATAAACTTTATCATAGACTGGAAACTGAGAACATTTCCTATTTTGTTTGATGAGGCCAACAACACCCTGATTTCAAAAACTGACAAAGGTATTGTGAAGCAAAGAAAATCACAGATCAATAGCTCTCATAAATAAAGACATAAAAATCCTAATTACTCCAAAATTGAATCTATCAATAAATAAAAAGAATATATTCTGGAGAAGTGGAATTCTTTTAATAGATGAAAAAATGACTTGACAAATGTCCCCTCTCCCCACTTATATTTAAGATTAATATAGAGGTCCTAGCCCATGCTATGTAACAAGAAAAAAAAATCAGAAGTTGTTGAACTGTCTTTTCAAGACATACTATAAGCCCATAATAATATATGCATAATTAACACAATGATAATGAACGAAATGTCATACTTAGTAAAAGATAAATCATAGACCTGAAGAGAACAGCTAAAACTACAAAGACTGTGGGAAAAAATACTCAACACACTGGAGCAGGTAAATAATCTAACAATATAAAAGGCACTAGACATTTAAAAAACTGACAAATTGGATCTCATCAGAATTAAAAATTTCTACTCAAATGACACCATTAAAAAACAAAACAGCAAGCCACAGACTGTGAGAAAAAAAATATATCTGATGACGGATTTAATTACATATTTCTAAAAATCACTCATCAAAAGGTGAATAACCCAATTAAAAAATGAGTAAGCAAACTAAGCAGACACTTTAAAACAAGAAGATATCTTAATATGATTATCTGAATGCATAAGATGCCTAACATCATTATTTATCAGGGAAAGTAAATGAAAGCAACGATACAAATAATGATAACATTAAGTGTCAGTGAAGATGTGGGGCACCTGGAAGAATTATAATTGCTGGCTGAGTGTAAAATAAGACGCCCACTTTGGAAAGCAACTCAAAGTTTCTAATCTGCGTATTCCATGACCAGCAATCCCTCTTCTAGTTACATACACAGTATGTCCCTTATCTGCAGGGTTATATTCCAAGAGCCCCAGTGGATGCCTGAAACCGCCAGAGCCAAACCCATACATACTATGTTTTTGTCATACAACTAATGCCTACGATAAAGTTTAACTTACAAACTGGGCACAGTAAAAGATGAACAATAGCTAATAATCAAACAGAAAAATTTAACAATATACTGTAATAAAAGTTATGTGATGTGGTTTAGTCTTTCTCTCTCAAAATACGTTATTGTACCGCAAGCACAGTGTGGATGCACTGGACAAAGGGGTTATTCACTTCCCGGGAAAGTTAAATGGGACAGAAAGAGGCTTCACCATACTACTCAGAAGAGCATGCAACTGACAACATGAATCAATCTAGAATTCTCCATTTAATATTTTCAGACCACACTTGATAATGGGACTGAAACTACAGAAAGCAAAACTGCAGATAAATGGGGTACGACTGCATCCAAGATAAGAGTATTATACAAATGCCCACCAGAAGACCTGTGCAGCAATGTTCACACCAACTACATTCATAGAAACCTACAATTCAAACAACCTAATGGCCAGTACCACGGGAGTGATAAACAAAATGTGCTTACACAAACTCAACAATAAAAGAAACTAAATTACTGAGAGACACACAGTTTCAATGAATGTCAAAAATTATTAAGTGGGAGCAAAAGCAGACAGACACAAAAGGCTACATACAAACTGTATGGGTCCATTTAACATTTAGTTCAAAAACAAGGAAAAAATCTGTGCTGACAGAAATCAGAATAGTGATGAGATGGGTGCCTACTGACTGGAATGGGGAATGACGGAAATTTTTATCTCTTGATCTGGATGGTGGATACTAAGATATATATACATGTATAAAAAGTCACCAATCTGTACACTTAAGATTTGTGTATTTTATTGTATATAAATTATACTTCAATTTTAAAAGAGATTTATTTGTATATTTTTAATAAATAGAAGGGTAAAAGAAAGGGAAATATCAATGTGTGGTTGCCTCTCATGCGCCCCCTACTCAGGACCTGGTCTGCAATCCAGGCAAGTGCCCTAGACTGGAAATAGAACCAGAGACCCTTTGGTTCATAAGCCTGTAAGCTGGTGTTCGATCCACTGAGCCACACCAGCCAGGGCTATACCTCAATTTTTTTAAAAAAAAGGCTGGAAATAAATGGATGAGTAGAAAGATACTAGGAAAATGAAACAAAACAGTACAGGGGCAGCATTAATTTGTGACAAGGTGGGATTAAGGTAAATTGTACTCACTCCATTAATTTTGTTGTGAAAATTTAATAAAATAATTTATGAAACTTGTGTAGCACATTTAAAGTACACAGCAAAAACTAGCAGCAACTATTATTATTTCAATTGCCTTGTTTCCACTAATGCCCTGGTCACACCAGCTATGAACACAGTTGTTAACTAAGTATGTTTGACCCTACTTGAAATGTAACGGCAATGCACATCCATCGTGAAAGCACTACCTGACAGTGATGGTTGAAAGTTAAATGGAAAAATCCTGTCAAGGAAATCACCGTCTAACAGAAAATAAAGACAAACATCCATAAAACTACCTGTTAAAAAAAAGATAAGGCTATTAAGGAAGCAGACAGAGAGTGTTTAAAGGGGTACTACTAAGAGAACTAAAAAGGATTCACAGAGAAGGTGATGCCTGAGGGCATGCTACCTACCCTTTTAGGTCAGGTGTCTCTAACCAAAACAGGGTACTTATCTAAAGGAAAAAAAGGGGGACTCTTAATTTAATAATTATATACTCAGAAATAGCTGTATTCATTAAATTCCTACACATTAAAACTGGGCAGCACCTTTTAGAGTAGTTCAAACAGTTGGTAGCAATTTACAGAAACACAGAATATATTAAGAGGAAGTATTTTGTTTTAAATATAGGAGCAATTAATACTTGTAATAATCTACCATTGCATTGTAACTTCCTTAGCAACAGTATGCACAGCAAAATACATTTTTGAGCTCATTTTGGCAGCACATATACTAAAATTGGAATGATCTAGAGATTAGCATGGCCCCTGAGCAAGGATAACATGCAAATTTGAGAATCATTCCATATTTTTTGTCAATTAATATTTGACAAAGGGGGCACAAGCATACAATGGAGTAAAAATAGCCTCTTCAATAAATAGTGTTGAGAGAACTGAACTACTACATGCAAAAAAATGAAACTACACCACCAGCATATATCATACACAAGAATAAACTCAAAATGGATAAAAGACTTAAATATACGTTATGATACCATAAATGTCCCGAAGAATGCCTGAAGGCAGTAAAATTTCAGATATCCAAGTAGCCAATATTTTTGCAGATATATCTCCTAGGGCAATGGACTACACCAAAATAAAAAGCTTCTGCACAGGTAGAAAAACCATCATCAAAATGAAAAAAAAAAAATGACTATATGGGAGAACATATTTGCCAATGATACATCAGAAAAGGGTTTAAACTCCAAAGTATATAAAGAACATGACTCAAAACCAGGAAGACAAACAACCAAATTAAAAAATGGGCACCTACAAGAACTGGAGGAACAACAAAGACAGCACACAGCAAGTAAAAGGAAGGAAATAATCAAGATCAGAGCAGAATTAAACAACATAGAGACTGAAGCAAAATTCTAAGGATCAATAAATCCAGGAGCTGGTTCTTTGAAAAGATAGACAAAATCAACAAACCTTTAAGCAGACTCATCAAGAAAAAAAGAGAGAGGACCTAAATAAACACAATCAGAAATGAAAGAGGAGAGATTACAATTGATACCACAGAAATACAAAGAATTGTAACAAATTACTATGAAGAACTATATGCCAAAAATTTGAAAACCAAGGTGAAATGGATGAATTTCTGGAAAAATATAATCTTTCAAAACTCAATGAAAAAGAAGCAGAAAGCCTGAAAAGACAGATGTAACTGAAGCAGCAATCAAAAAACTCCCAGCACACAAAAGCCCTGGACCAGATGGTTTCACAGGAGAATTCTACAAAGCATTTAAGGAAGAGCTAACCCGTATCCTTCACAGACTATTCCAAAAAATCCAAGAACACAGAAGACTCTCAAACTCTTTTTATGAAGCCAGCATCATCCTAGTCCCAAAACCAGATAAAGACACAACAAAGAAAGAAAACTTCAGGCCAATATCGCTGATGAACATGGACACTAAAATCTTCAACAAAATATTAGCAAACCGCATCCAGAAATACATTAAAAAGATCATACACCATGACCAAGTGGGATTCATCCCAGGGATGCAAGGATGGTACAGTATTCACAAATCAATAAACGTAATACATCACATAAATAAAGGCAAGGACAAAAATCACATGATCATATCAATAGATGCAGAAAAAGCATTTGATAAGGGACAGTACCCATTTATGATCAAAACTCAGCAAAGTGGGATTAGAGGGAACATTCCTCAACATAATAAAGGCCATATATGAGAGACCTACAGCCAACATCATACTCAATGGGCAAAAACTAAAAACTTCCCCACTCAGATCTTAAATATAAGTCATGATATCATAGAAGTCCTAGAAGAGAAGACAGGCAGATCTCAGACATTCCATGCAGCAATATTTTCACTGATATGTCCCCTAGAGGAAAGGACATAAAGGAAAGAATAAACAAATGGAACTTCATCAAAATAAAAAGCTTCTGCATGGCTAAAGAACACACTACCAAAATGAAAAGAGAACCAACCGTATCGGAAAACAGATTTGCCAATGATACCTCAGACATGGGTTTGATCTCCAAAATATATAAGAACTCACATGACTCCACAGCAGGAAGACAAACAATCCAATTAAAAAATGGACAAAGGACTTGAACACACACTTCTCCAAGGAGGACATACAGAGGGCCCAGAGACATATGAAAGGATGCCCAGCATCACTAGACATCAGAGAGATGCAAATTAAAGCCACAATAAGATATAACCTCACACTGGTCAGAATGGCCATCATAAACAAATGGACAAACAATAAGTGCTGGTGGGGTTGTAGAGAAAAGGGAACCCTAGTACACTGTTGGTGGTAATGCAAACTGGTACAGCCTCTGTGGAAAACAGTATGGGATTTCCTCAAAAAACTAAAAGTGGTATTGCCTTTTGACCCAGTGATTCCACTGCTGGGTTTATATCCTAAGAATCATGAAACATTAATTCAAAAGAACCTATGTACCCCAATGTTCATAGCAGCACAATATACAATAGCCAAGTGCTGGAAGCAGTCTAGATGGCCACCAGTAAATGAATGGATCAATAAACTATGGTACATTGACAGAATGGAATACTATGCAGCAGAAAGAAAAAAAAGGGCTTCTACCCTGTGCGACAATACAGATTGAACTGGAAGGTATTATGCTAAGTGAAGTAAGCCAAGCAGTGAAAGAGAAATACCACATGATCTCTCCTATAAGTGGAAACTAATTAACAAAACAAACTGGCAAGCAAAATATAGCCAGAGACATTGAAATCGACAGCAAACTGACAGTAACCAGAGGGGAGGGGAGTGGGAAATAATGTGGAAAAGAAAGGAAAGGCACATAAATGAACATGAATGAGAGACCCATGGAGGGAGCCAAAGGGGGGGTGAGATTGAAGGTGGGAGGTGGGCGTGAGTAGGGTGGGGGAAAGTGGTGGTGGGAAAATGGAGACAATTGTATTGAACATCAATAAAAAAGGGAAAAAAAGAAAGACTAGGACATGTTAAAACAGCATTTTATATATGTAAAAAATATCCTTGGAATTATATAATTACAGCTATCACAATTTTCCTTTGGTGTATTTCCAAGGGAACAATTCTGTTCTTTATTTTAGGATATATGGTGGTGGGCCAGAAAGCATTCTCAATTTGGAAAGAGAGAACTTAATGTTGAGTCCTGCTTTATTTTGCTAGTTATATGGGTCAAATCATTAACCTCTCTGAGCATCCTTCTATATGAAAAATAATGGAGTTAATACCTTAGTTACTTTACAGGGTTATCTGCATCAAATAAAATTATATATATGAAATCATTCTAGCTTTAATTAATCACTGGTCACTAAATTTAATAAACTCTTAAAGCACAGTTATTTACATACTCCCCTATATTTAAACTAATTCTACTTTTGAAGATGAACAAGATTTAGGAAATTAACACTGGTCATTTTCATCCTTCTACTGATAAAAGTACCAATAAGAAAGCAGGAAGAAATATGCCCAGAAAAAACCTTTTCAAACCACCAGTTTGTACCAGGAGGGAGATCTGAAAATGTCTAGTGTTTGGTGGCACTATATTATGAGGCCACAGTGAATTATTATTCTAAAAGCAGAAATAGAACAAAAGAATGGAAGCCAGAAGTATCACACTATCTGACTTCAAATTATACTACAGAGCCAGAACAATCAAAGTAACATGGTACTGGTGGAAAAGCAGACACACAGACCAATGGAACAGAATTGAGAACCCAGAAATAAAACCACATGTATATGGGCAAATAATTGTTTAAAAAGGAGCCAAAAACATACAATGGAGAAAAGAAAGCCTCTTCAATAAATGGTGCTGGGAAAAAATGGAAAGCTACATGCAAAAGAATAAAGCTAAATTACAGTTTTCCCCATGTACAAAAATTAATTCAAAATGGATCAAAGACCTAAATATAAGATCTGAAACAATAAAGTACATAGAAGAAAACATAGGTACTAAACTTATGGGCCTGGGTCATAGAGAACATTTTATGAATTTGACCCCACAGGCAAGGGAAGTAAAGGCAAAAGTAAATGAATGGGCCTACATTAAACTAAAAAGCTTCTGTACAGCAAAAGAAACTGACAACAAAGCAAAAAGGCAACCAATCAAATGGGAGATGATATCTGCAAATAATGGCTCTGAGAAAGGGTTAATATCTGAAATATATAAAGAACTCATACAACTCAACACCAAACAAGCAAATGATCCAATTAAAAAAAAAATGGGCAGAGGACCTGAACAGACACCTTTCCCAAGAGGACATACAAACAGCCAACAGATACATGAAATAGTGTCCAATTCACTAGCTATCAGGGAAATGCAAATCAAAACTACAATAAGATACTGCCTCACACCTGTTCAAATGAATATTACCAACAATCGTTGGAGAGGTTGTAGAGAAAAAGAAACCCTCATTCACTGTGGTAGGGAGGTAAACTGATACAGCCAACATGGAAAACAATATAGCAGTTCCTCTAAAACTTAAGAATAGAGTTAAGCATATGACCCAGCAATCCCTCTTCTGGGTATCTAACCAAAAAACTCAAAAACATTTTTGGTAAAGATATATGCACCCCTTTGTTTATTGCGTAATTGTCCATTGTGGCCAAGACATAGAGACAACCAAAGTGTCCTTCAAAAGAGGACAGGATAAAGAAGATGAGGGACATTTACACAACGGAACACTACTCAGCCTCAAGAAAAGATGGAATACTGCCATCTGTGATAACATATATGAGCCTTTAGAATATTATGCTAAGCGAAGTGCATCAGAAAAAGCTAACAACTGTATGATTTCACACATATGTGGGATACAAAACTGAAACAGTTTGGTGGTTACCAAAGAAAGGGGAAGTAGGAGGGTAGTAAAGGGTACAAGGGGCCAAATATATGGTGGCAGAAGGGGATTTGACTTTGGGTGGTGGGCACACAATGTCAATTGTATATCTATACAGATTATGTATCAATGTACACTTGAAACCTATGTGATCCTATTAACCAATATCACCCCAATAAATTTAATTTTTAAAAAATAGACACCAAATTATTCACATGACCTATCTGCCCCATGATTTTTCAAGGATCTAAACTCTAGAGTTATCTGTGATTTGAAAATGAAACTATGAAAAATGCTTAGAAGTTGGCACCCTCTTTTCCCGTAATGTAAAAATATATTTTACTTGGCTGGTATGGTAAAATTAATGAATTTATTTATAACAAGCAGAATCAATAAACTATAATCTAAACTATAATCTAAATTATAATCTAAACTATAATAGTAAACTATAATCTAGTTTACTATTTATACAACTTAATAATTTCAAATGATTCACTGGGCAACTAAAAAAATTCCAAATTCTAAATGTAAAAAAATAGCCTACCATTTATTCTAAGCTGCATCCCTCCCCCAACAATCCTTTGTATTATTGTGGTCTCGAAATGATTTGGACAAAGACTAGGAAGGATATCTAAGCTTATTTATATGTCACTTTCATTCTACCTCTTAATGATAAAACTATCGCAATAGAGAGTCCCTCTTTATAACTTTGTAAAAACCTAAAGAAAACCAAATTTACTGCTTCTGCTATATATGTAATTCCTAATCATTTCACATACTTTTTAAATGATAAAAACTTCTCCCATAAATATACTGTCATTATTGTTATTGCATAAAAACAAAGTGTCCACTTTTTACTGCAAGAGAGCACTCTGCAATTCTTAACACAAAATTTTCTGGAAATAAACTCAACTTTTGGCCCTACAGCCTTAGGTCATAACATTTCTCATCAGAATGATTAATCTTTACAAAAAGCCAGGAAGACAGAGCCACCCACTTTTGTATTTTTATTCTTTGAGAAAAAAATCCCATCTAGCTTATGAACTGGAACCATCATTTATAAAAAGTATGTAATCCATCAAGAGTACATTTTGATTATAAGATTAACAAGATCATTATCTTTCTTATTTTTTGCACTGAAAAAAGTATACTGACATTAAAAGTGGTTCTAGCTTTGTTTTACTTAGAAATCTGATAAACCTTTGCCCAGGAACCAACTAACCTTTAATAACAAAGTTACTTCATTTTTTCCTTTTCTGCTTACTTGAAAGAACATAAACAAAGTATAACTTTTTTAGAAACCTCCTCCATTGATACAGGACTCATTTTCATTCAACCTTGTTATATCCATGGATTACAGTCTTGGAGAGTATGTGTTTTTCAGGTAAGATATTAAACAAGATATGACGCTTCCTACAACTGCTGTAAGCCATCGTGTGTATACACACCCAAGCACCCGCGTGTCTGCTTAAGTAGTAAAGCAAAAGGATCACTGCAGACAAATGGAAAGGGAAAGAGGAAAAAGTGTGAATAAGCAGAAAGGGAAACTTTCTACAGGCTCAGGGAGTCTGCTATTCGCTATAAGTAAAAGCTTTAATCTAAAAGGAGCCAAAGTTGAGATGATTCTTAAAGATTTGGGTTTTATGCCTTTCCATCATTATTTTCTTCCCTCACTTATATGAACAGCTTAAGTGGGGAGTAAATGAGCTCTAACCTTGAGGAAACTTTGCTCTAGAGGAAAGCAGAAAGTATTAATTATTCAAGCTGAGATATGAGAAGGACAGGAGTCATTTAAAAATAGGGTGGGGTGAAAATGGGGAAGGAATATGGGTGTGAGGAGGGCAAATAGATAGGAAAGTAAAAGAAAGAGGGTGCTGGGAAAATTGTTTGGAAACTAAAATGATAAAACAATCAACTGTTCACTTAACATAATTCATTTACCTGTGTTATTTTTTCTATTCCCTGGAAGTTGTGCTTTTCAAAATGTTCTGCTATATTTAGGAAGGTGTGACGTTCTAGGTAGCAGCAATTACTTAGGACTATCAAAAGTTGCTGTTCCTAAAAGCAAAACAAATTTTTAGAAAATTACACTTATAGTAACAAATTGAGAGTCTAACAAGTATCATTTATCACTTATTAAGTTTAATTATAATCTCTGGTGTTTAATATCAACATTCAACACTGGTGTTCTGTGGCTCCTTCTTTTGCAATATTAACATAGAAACACACAATTCTACAATTCTACTAAGTGCTCATTATTATATAAGACACTAAAGAGTCAAATAATATTCCCTTTGAAATTTAACAGCTGTATAGAGAAATAGATTGATGAAACACAGTTAACTAGTCAAGTAGGATCAGCTATTATTCTTATGAAAGGGGCTCAAGTTATTAGTTATTTTACTTAATTCTCTGTGTACAAAATAGCTATAAAGCGAATATTTTAAGTGACTACAAAAATTGTAGAAACCTTAGAAAATAGTTCAAAAGAGAATTATAATATAATCTATGTGACAGGCTTCTTCAAAAACTTGGACCTTCACAGAATGTTTTATGTAGAACAGTGTCCCTCTTTTCAGTAGGGAAGGCACAGAGTGTAGGGGACTCTGCCCCAGTGACAGGATTAGAGAAGACTAGAGCCCCATGGTCTATACTCTCCAGAGTTGTACCTACTTAAAGTGATTTCTCATCAAAATTACAGACCCCAATGCTGATAAATAAAACATCTTTTACAGTTCATCTTTTACAACTCTTTTTGTAAACAGAATTCCAGGAATGGCATCTATCACTGTTATTGTGGCTCACAGAAAGCACTTTCTCAGTGCTCTGTCAGGTTTAAGAGCATTCTCTGGAACAAAAGTGACTAATTTAGGGCCTTAGTTTAAGATCCCTCGACTAAAAACTAAGGCAGAAACCACTTTCCAGGAAAAGTTCTCACCCACATGTTTACTGTTTCATATGTAATCAGAATAACTTATGTTAAAGTCAACATGATAAATATGGAAATAAATAGGCCCCTGTCCTTTAAGGTATTCAAACCACAAATAAAATGTACTCTTTAAACTCAACTGCCAAGTACAGATTATATCTCTCAATAATATCATTTAGCCCCATCAAAATTTTTAAAACTTTATAAATTTAAAAGCATTTAATATTTAATATGTTCGTATATTTAATATGTCCCAATCTTTATTTCTAGTAGAGTGTAGTCTACTCAATGCCTTTTCAGGTTATCAACAAATATAATTAAATGGCCGGGAAATTATTGAGGTACCTTCAAGCAAATGAAACATTGCTGATAGCCCTGACAGCCTGTGGGTGGGAAACGGAGTACAGGAAAAGGTAGAGCAGGTTATGGCATATGTGCTCCTCCTCCACATTTTGAATTTAAATGGCAAGTAAAAATCAGAAAGAGAGCAGTGAACAGCAATGGAAAGGTGCACAGGTGAGGTGGGGATATTCCCTCCTGCCCTAGATCTGGTGTTATCCTTATGTGGTCCTTGTAGAGCACATGAAATAAAGTAAACCTAGTATCTCACTACCCACACTAAACATACTGCACTCCTTGAAATTCTCATCTGGACTTAATTGCCTTATCCTTCAAAAGTCTTTCCTACAAATATTAGCCTTATCTAGGAGTCCACCTGAGCCTGCTGCATCTTCTAACCGCTATTAATTAACTATCTTTAGTTGAAGGAAAATGGTTCTTCCCATAAAATGGAAAAACTATTTGGGTGATTTAAAGTCTTACCCTTAGTAAGTATCCCTCCCCTCAAATCTAACCAGTCAGAAGAAATAAAAATAGAAAGAACTGAATAACACAATCAAATAATCAAAAGCTTTTAACAACTTAGATAAATATACATGTTTGAAAATAACAACCTAACCTATGAAAGGGAGGACTTGCAGATTAAGGACTATAGCCCTATGTATTATTTTAATTATTCCTCATCAATCTCTGAGGTATAGGCATGACCATCCCAATTTTGTCCAGGAGAAAACTGGACACCCTCAGTGATATGCCCAAGGTTATTCAATTAGTAAGAAGCAGATCAGGAAAAACCAGTGTCTGCTGACTTTAAACCTAGACCTCTTTCTACCATAATCACCTCTGCTGAATAACAGAAGAAGACCTTAAGAAGATCTCAATAATCTGGGCCAAATATAACAAGATACCATGGGAGGGGAGAACTAAGGAAATGACTTTGGTATAAAATACATAATTTTTAGAGAGTAAAATGGAAGAGATAAAGTCCCATCAGTAGCAGAACCAAGTATAAAATGTGGGGTTTTGGTTCACAGTAAGCTCAATATAAGTCAACAGAGAGATGTAACCTAATGTGTGGTTCTGGCTGCTTCCCAGTAGTGAGGGTCACATTGGAGTCGGGTATCCACTCTTGAAGGACCAAAGTAGACTTCAGGGGAGAACCGCCACATCAAGTGACTACAAGCACATGAACTGGGAGACATCTACATAATTTAGAGTGTTAGTAAGGAGAAGGGAAGATTCCAAGCACATAGCAGCTGTTTTCAAAACACTGTAAAGATTATCCTGTAATGGAGGGAAAAGGGGGAAGGGTTTACAGAACACCTATAAAGGACACATGGTAAAAACCAAAATGGGGTAGGATCAAGGGTGGGAGGTGGGGATGGCTGGGGTGGGGGGAGTGGTCAAGGGAAATGGAGACAATTTTACTTGAACAACAATTGAAAAAATTAAAAAAAAATAAAAATAAAGAAATTAGGCTTGTTCTAAAAGACAGAAAAAAGCATAGTTGGTCAGACAGCTGGCAAGGCCCTTCTCAATTTAGAAGGATCTTCCCTCCAGCTCATGTCCTTCTCTAGGCCTCTTTGTTCACGATGGAGAGGACGGCTTAAACTCTCCACAGCAACTTCCTTAGCTCCATTCACTCTCATCCTACAGACGGCCCTTGAGTGGTCCGATGATGTGGTTCCCACATTGCCGTACATGGTCTCCTAACTGCCAAGGTCACAAGGCTCTAGTTTTCATCTGATCTAACCTGATACTTCTTCAGTCTAAGACACTCTTAAATATCCCTTTGTTTAAATATTTTTTCCATCTGTCTCAGGAACATTTCTCCATAAGAATTTCCTTCTCTCTGATTATTCCTTCACAGAAAATTTCAAGGTCTCTGTTCCTAGACATCCTTTAAATATTGGTTCTCCCATATTATTTTTGTATATTTGGGTCTTCTCTTAATCTACTACTATTTTTCATGGTATTGTCATCCATTCTCAGGCCTTATTTTGCCAATTCATAAATCTATACCTAGACTTCTCTCCTGGGGTCCAAGTAAGTACAGCTAACCCGCCACTGCATTTCTCTACCTGAATGACACTTGTTCAATACACCTAGACCTAAACCAAATTTTTAATCTTTCTTTAGAACCTTTTTCTTCCTAAATTCTCTTTGTCAATCCATTAACTAATAGGTTTTATTAAAAATTACTTTGATTAAACTATACTTTTCCCAATATAACAAATTGCTTATTTAGGAATTCATATTTATAAATATAAAATGCAGAAATGATATAGGGCAGAAAATTCAGGTCCTATGTTTTCTTTCTTGAGTTACACACATATACACATACACCCATCCTTCAAGCTAACGACAGACCAGAGAAGGTTATTTGTTTTTAAGATAGCTGGAGTTTTCATTTCAACAGCTAAATTTATATGTGTGATAAAGTTATGTTTGTGCACCATCCCTAAATACATGTATATATTTTTAAAGTGTGTGTGTGTGTATGAACATATACACATACACACATACATATATACATATATATGTACTCGTGTGTGTGCATGGAACACAGAACTCTATGTTCAAATGAAATGCTATTAGGGAACTTACAGAAATAAAATAGAGAAAAGTAGAGCTTCTTTGGTTAAAGAGGGAAAACATGGAGGAAGTCTCTACACCAGGGAACTGCTAGGACACCTAATTCACACTCAAGAACCTGCATGATGCAGAGAATAGATGGAACCCGCTAAGTTGCAGCTTCATCTAAAAAGATTTTAAGTGAAGAATATATATAAAGTTATATTTTTACTAACATTTTCACAACATAAAACACAACTCCAAAGTAAAGAGTAGTAAGTTACAGCACTAATAAGTAGGTAATTTAGACAGATTACGACATTATCTATGTAATTGTCATTACATAGTTTTAAAATGACATGTTTTACTCTCTATTTATCATCTTAAGTATCATCTTACTTACAGAAGTCAAACTGAAGTCTTCATGAATACTTCCAAACAAATCAGGAGAAGAAACATCAATAGAAAGACTAAATATAAAACAAGAAGTACAACAATCAAAACAGTAAAATAAAAATGCTAATGTAAAGTTATATGTCAACTCTATCAATAAAATATGCAATAAGCTTTATGTTAATTTGACTTTAAAATATATTGGTCAGTTCTCCGGGTAGTGTGAGTCGAGATGGCAGAGAAGGTAGATCCTTAGCTCACCTCCTCACATGGACACACCAAAACTATAACTAAATATAGAGCAATCTTCACTGGAACAATCTGAAGACCAGTTGAACAGATTTTTCTATAGCTCAGGATATAAAGAAAAAGCCACATCTAGATAAGTAGGAGGGCAGAGATGCAGGCTGGTCAGGACCCATATACCCAGTGTGGTGCTTCACAAGTGGAAGGGATACCACAACCACAGTGGTCCTCCCTGAACACAGAGGGGTCTGAATCCCACACCAGATGTCCCTGCCCAGAGGGCTTACACGTGGAAGAGGAAGCCCCATAATATATGTCTTTGAGAGCCAACAGGGCTTTCCAGGAATGAAAGACTCCACTCTTTAAGGGCTCAAGTGCAATACAAAGTCACTCACTACAAGTCCCAACACTGAAGCAGCAGGTGAAAAAGTACCTGAATCAACAATGCAGGAATTATATTAACTAGCTTTAGGGTAAGCAGTCGCCCTAAAGGGAACAATGGGAATTTTCTCCAGGGACCAAAGTGTTGGCAAATGCTGTTATTTCTTTGTTTCTTCTATTTCACTCTCCTTCAACCTAGCCTGGCTGGCATAGGCCAGTGCAAATTCTGACACTCTCTATACCTACACTTTACCCCAGTATTCATCAGAGGTCACACCCCAGGTTTTGTCCAAGCCAAAATGACTTCAAAGTGGCTCCAAAGAAAGCATGTGCCTCAACCTGCTCTGGAGTCCCATCTAAGCCGCTCTACCAGTAATACAGCTGGCAGGTGAACTCAGCCAGAAGCAAAGTCCCTCTCAAACAGTTCCAGGATCAGCACAACCAGCATACAGCCTCGACCAGCACCAGAGCCTCCCCAAAGTGGCTCCCATTCTGGAGGGCCAGCCCCTTCATACCAGATCATCCTTAGCAGTCACAGCCAATTCTCACATCCAGCTGGCCCGGGGACACCCCACACACAGGAGTTCCAACAGCAATTATAGTGCAACTACAAAAAGGAGGGTGCACACAATCCACACAGGGTCATTCCTGGAGCATGTAGCTCTGGTGACAAGGAAGAATTGCACCACTGGGCCCCAAAGGTCACCTTGTACATAAGGCCACTCTTTTAAGGCTGACAGATGTAGTTGATCTATCAAATACACAGAAACAAACAAAGAGATATAGGCAAAATGAGGAAATAAACATGTTCCAAAAAAAAGGGATAAAACCCTAGGAAAAAAAATACTAAATGAAATGGAGATAAGGAATCTATCAACAAAAGAGTTCAAAGTAATGGTTATGGAAATGCTCAATGAACCTGAAAGAGGAATAGATGAACTCAGTGAAAACCTCAACAAAGAGCTAGAAAAAAATAATAATTAGAACTAAAAACACAATAAATAAAATTGTTATTACCATAAATACAGGAGGAAATACCATAAATCTACTCCTTAATTTAAAGATATAACAGAATCATAATAAACACCTTAATAGGAATTCCCTTCTTTATACTTCACCAACATATTTTAGAATTCATATGGCAGACTTACAAATGAAAACATCAAATAATACTTTAAAACAGAAGCAGTAAAGATACCAATCTGAAAAATGTCAAAAGAATAAACTAATGATGATGAAAATCACAACCTGATAGAAAATATAGATGAATGAAACAGAAAACAAAGCTCAGAAATACACTGCACTATATATTAAAATTCAGTAATGTATGAAACAAAAAATATAACAAAATAATAGGAGGGAAAGATTTATTTACTTATATAGTTATTTATTTTTTGAAGATTATATTTATTTATTTTTAAAGAGAAAGGAAGGGAGAGAGAGGGGGAGAAACATCAAGGTGTGGTTGCTTCTCACACACCCCCTACTGGGGACCTGGCCTGCAACCCAGGCATGTGCCCTGACTGGGAATTGAACTGGCGACCTTTTGAATCAAAAGCACTCTGTCCACTGAGCCACTCCAGTCAGGGCAAGGAAAGATTTATTTAATCAATCATATCAGGGAACTGATTAACAATACAAATTCCTGGTGGATTAATGTGTTAAACATACAAAAGCAAATTAAGCAAAAACTAGAAGAATTAAGTATTTATTAGGTCTCAGAGAGGTGATCGCCTTCTATACTGAGGGAAAAAAACCAATACTAGGAAATAAGCAAATAGGTAAAACTTCGGAATTTTTCAAGTATGAATTTAACAGGCATTTATTTCAGTATTGTATGTGTCAAAGCATAAATTTTAGGTGCACAAAAGTTATACGTCCCAATGTCATTCAGAAAAGCTAGATTTAAAAAAATCCTACAGAACTTTATTATAAAAGAATTATCACACGTATTTGTAAATATCAAGAATCAAGGTTTGCCCCCTGAAGCCCAAATAAGCCTAAACCAGAATTAACCCCAATAACAATTACTTTTTAACAAGAGTATTAGTGGAATCCTCTATACTGGAATTGTGAACATTAACACAAAGAAGTTATATATTTTAATTTTCTACTCTCTTATTTATTGTATAAAACTTCTTAATTTGGATAATTAGTGAGCTAATCCTGTGTTCAGTTTGCTCAATATGTCTCTAGTAATGCTAAGATGAGCTCAAAAGTGAAAGAAATTATAGGAAGAATATAGGTCAAATGTGGAAAAATATAACTTTAATATAAATATTTGTCTCATTGGAAGTTTTAGGATATAGGGCCAATTACAGAACATCAGCCTGTATTTTTAATCCTCTTAAATGCAAGAATGAGATTAATTTCCATTTTACTTACTGTGTAGTATCTCCATCTCCATCAGGCTTAATGCTCAATTGTTCCAGACAATATATAAAAATCTAAGTAAAAAAAAATAAGAAGTTTCAGTGACATGAACTCTTAAATTCTAATTCATTTGAACATTAAAAATAATTTTATGTAAATAAAAAATCAAGAAATACATATCTTTATAAGAGGTATATAGGTATCTCCCATAAGTGATATTATATCCACCAATGTATATTACATAAATAAGAGACAATTAAAACACCTATATTTTGATCCAAATATTGAGTTCCTGCATATATTTTAGGAAAAATAACTTTTCCTTTCTCTCATTCATTCACTTGCATGTTCAACTTTATGTGCCCACACAGCATGGGTCCCAAAGGACTTCACACTCTGGACACAAAATAAACAACTATGATGTCATTCAAGCTTTTATTTACTTATTTTTAAACAGAGGGGAAGGGAGGGAGGAAGAGAAGGAGAGAAACATTAATGTGTGGTTGCTTCTTACACGTTCTGCACTGGGGACCTGGCCAGCAACCCAGGCATGGCTTTGACCTGGAACTGAACTGGAGATCCCCTCAGTTCTCAGGCTGGCACTCAATCCACTGAGCCATACCAGCCAGGGCCTATCATGTCATGTAATCAGTGCTCTAACAGAAATATATGTAAAGTCCCATGAGAACACAAAACAGGAGAATATAATATAAATGAAATATTAAGGTATTACTAAAAGAAACTGGAATTTCACCTTGAACTTTATTTTGTTATATGACTTACTATAAACTATCATATACAGATAAAAAAAGAATACATATTTAATATAGTATACGTTTATACATATATTCTAAATAAGAGATGGCTGACAAATGATTTACATTATTTCAGGCTCAGGGCTTCAGTGCTTTTGTTTATTACCTGCATGATATTGATGCTTAGTTGGCAAACTTCTTCCTGTGTTTTAGGTTGTTGAAATACCTGTCAGGAAGAATTTTGGTGAAAATTTTTGGACTTTGCTAAGAAAACACAACTTCTGTTTACAAAGTTCAATATAAAAAGTTAACACATGGAAAACTACCTCTAGTCTGTGTAACCTATTCTGAAAGAGAACTGAATGAAGACCTGGACTACAGGAAGTATTTCAGTCTATAGCGATTCTGTCCTGAGAAGATGTTGGCACAGAGCTGCTGAACAGCACGTAAGTCACTCTTTACTCTGTACACAGTGTTAACACTGCCAAGGGGCCCGCCCGCAACACTTACACTCACATCTTTAATTTCCATCGGCCTCTCTCGGAATCAAGAACTCAACAGTCTATATAGCTGCAAGCAGTCACAGGGAAAAGCTCTTGCGTGAAATGACTCAACACTTCACAACTGTGATTCGGAGCGGCTCACGGGGGAAGTCTGAAACAGAGGCTGAACGTAACAGAGCACTTACACTGGCTTCTCCAGGCTTGCAGTCTAGGACTCCTTTAAGGGATTGCAGAGAACGTACAATGCACTGTTCAAACTGATATGGCTAGAGGGGAAAAATATGTATCTTAAAATTCAAAGGAAGCATTAGTTATTAGGACATTTAAAAAAAGTGAATATGGTCAAAAACTCTCAATTTTTCAAATTCATGGAACAGAACAGAGATACAAATAATCCAATCCTGGAGATTCAGTTTTTCCATGTTTTGTACTTGATAATTAAAAATGTCTGAATCTTGCAACTCTCACACCCATCTAATTCAATAAGAACAGAAGTCAAGTATAACTAAAATTTTTCTTCAAAATTCTACTATTCGGAGAGGAAACTGACAATAATAAAAAGCAAATATATATAATGATTTTATATTTTAAACCCTGCTTGCAGGGTATAGTTGAATGTACTCCATCTCTTAGACCTTCCACGTCTCTGCTACTGTTCGAGACAATTTAATGTTAACACTGATCCAGGAAAGATCCAGGATCTTTAATTTGAAAAGTCAATATAATCATTTTCTACATACATTAAATCAGGAAATGAAACTTCAAAAACATGCAACAAATGGCATTCAATGAATTTCAATGAATTCTAACATCTTAGCTTCTAACTGTATTGAAGGTATTATCCTGTGCCAAGCATTTGCTAAGTAACAGGCATATAAGAGTATGAAAGACAGAGTTCTCAATCAATGTATATTCTAAGGTGACACTAACTATAAAAGTAAGATTCAACGAAACTGTTACTTTTTACTAAAAAAAGTAAAAGTACAGAAATAAAATAAGTGCAATCCCAAACTAATTTTCATGAAGAAAGTAAGTGGAACTCAGAGAAAAATGGTGATGGAGGGAGGTAAGTCTGAAACAGGAGAGTTAAAGAAGGCCCCGTGAGGCAGTGAGAACACGTAAACTGCGAGTTGAAGAACAAGAGGAAGCAGCCCCTGAAAAGCAAAGGGAAGAGCAGTGACTCCGAGAGGGAGACAGGGTGTGCACAGGCCGCGCCCAGGGGCGAAAAACCTGACTGGGCTGAGAGGCCACACTGCGTCACAACCACTGAGTGTGGATGGGGGAGTTGGAGAGATAAAGCCAAGGCTCTGCATTTCTTTCAGGGGCGTGCAACTGTCCAGGGCTCAAAGTTCAAATCAATCAGCTCTGTGCAAAAATCTGGAGTCAGAACCTCACCTCAGTTTACATTTCAACTTTTAAAAGAGTTGGGGGAGAAAAGAAGAAAGAGACATTGGTACACAAGGGGAAAAAGAAAAGAAGACATGTTTATTTTCTAACAAAACGGAACCCAGATTTAATGAAAAGTTAAAATAATGCCTCAACTTGAATGCTGCACTTTGAAGCCACCAGAGGGCACCAAACAAAATACTTAAAACTAGAAGTACCAAAAAATAAAAAGTATCGGGGTGGTGGTGGTTATAGGATGAAGTACCAACTGCACAGAGAATATTTAAAGAGTCAAAATGTTTGTTAGATACCTAATCATATCCATCCAATGTACCTGACTCAAAAAGGACGAAAATCTAACATGTTAAAATAGAATAGAATTAAACAGAATTAGAATAGAATCCTAATAGAATAGAATTAGAAATAGAATAGAATACAATTTAATAGAATTAAATCCAAAATTCAACTGTGGGCAGCTAAATGGTAAAGTTCATGTGTGGTTATTGAGATATCTTGTATTAAAATTTGAACTAGGTTTTCTTATTTTTGTTTTATGTACACATCTATTAATACAATAAATGGATAGAGAATACTGGAGAGCCCAATGAGTAGTTTCAGTTAAACTGGGAGTATATGACAGTCAAAACACCTATTTCTTTTTTTAAACAGAAATAGTGCTATCTCTGCATATTGCCAGCGAATCACCAACTTAGTTGATATAAGGAATTATCACAAATCATGCCAGTTCTTCTGAAAGAAAAAAAATTCTTAGAATTATCCAGATTTTAAAAAGGCAGAAAATATTTTCAACATGAAAAAAACAGGATGCTTTCAAATAAACTATTTCAGAGCACTGAAGTACAAATTAAAGATAATACTTCAGCTGAAAGAATAGTCATAGTGAGGCAAAGCTGCCTGTTCATTTGTTTAGTGTAATCATAAAAGAATGTTACCCTACCCCCCCCACAGAGAAAGAAAAACAGAATCTCATTGCAAACTAATGGGACTGCTACCATAGAAACTTTATCTAAAATAAATTAGAGGCATGTAATTTAAGTCATTGTTCAAAGTCTAAGAGTTTTAGTGATGTTAGTTAAGTTACAACACTCAAAGATGGGATGTATGTAGACTTTTATTCCAAGTACTGATTTACTTTATCTCTTCAGTGAGGTCCATGCTGATAGTTAAAACCATGCTCAGCTTTATCAAGCCTATCATGTTGGTATCTTTCTTCAGAAGGACTGTGACTTGTGTGTGGGAGACCAAACATAAAATCAGTTATAGAGGTTACAGTTTCTTATATTATAGTTAAAATTTAAATTGACTACAAATAATTTATAAGTAATCATTTCAAAACATTTTTTCTTTTTTTAAAAGATTTATTCATTTTTAAAGAGGGGTGGAGGGAGGGAGAAAGGGAAACAAGCATCAATGTATGGTTACCTCTCATGTGCCCCCCACCAGGGACCCAGCCCACAACCCAGGCATGTGTTCTGACTGGGAATCGAACTAGCATCCCTTTGCTTCGCAGGCCAGAGCTCAATCCACTGAGCCACACCAGTCAAGGCTCAAAGCATTTTCAAAGAGGCTGCTATCAGGTAAGCACACACTGGGACCTTAAGTGTGACAGCTATCAGGCAAGAACACACCTGGAACCTAGGTGTGGAAGCTATCTGGTAGACACACACTAGGACGTCAGGCATGGCAGCTATCAGGAAGAACACACTGAAACCCCTGATGTGGCAGTTATCAGGTAAAAAAACACCTGGAGCCCAGGCGTGGCTGCTATCAGGTAGGCACACACCAGGACTTCAGGCATGGCAGCTAACACACAAGCATACACTGAGACCCCAGGGCGGAAGCTATCAGGTAGGCAAGCACACACGGGGACCGCAGGGTTGAAGCTAGCAGGTAAGCACATACTGGAACTCCAGGAGTGGCAGTTATCACATAAGCACACACTGGGACCCAGATATGGCAGCAGTCAGGTAAGTACATTCTAGGCTAACTGTGCGTGCAAGAAACACTAGCTTGAAGAAGGAGCTAAAGCCCATACCTGTTTCACTGCTAAGTTTTGTTGAATTTATTGCAATTTTTTTTCATGAAAACAGATGCTCTTTTAAACATACATACTTTTTTCACTTGCACAAGTCTTATCTGAAACACATATCAAAAGCCAAGCATCAAGGTAACATGCTGTCTAATGTGCCCTGGCCTATTTCATCTGTAGCACGTTATTAAGTATATGAAGGTCGAATGATTCCTTTTTGGCCTCTCTTTCAGGCTTGCTGTGACAATTAAGTGGGACAGGGTTATATGACAGAGCTTTGAAAACAGTAAAGTATAATATAAACTTAAGGTATTATTATAGTGGCCCCAGTATTACAGGTATTATTTTAATAAATAAAACTCCTCTGTAAGTATACAAAGCTTTGTAGTTCAGTGCTTCATTGCCATTTCATTTTAACTAGCAACACTGTGGAAAAATGTTCTGCTTCTTTAATTAGGGCAGATAGTTTAAATGGCTTCTTAGAGACTGCATGGCTATGATGTAGCAGAATCAGGACTGAATCAGACTAGGATTCTAAATCCAGTGCAGTACAGCAGGAGTATAATGTGAGCCACAAGCACAAGCCATGCATACAATTTCAGACTTTCCAGTAACCACATTAAGAGAACTAAAAGAAAAAATTAATGTTACTATAATTTATGTAATGAAATATACCAAAATATTATTTCAACATGTAATCAATATAAAAAGTTGAGATATTTTACATTCTTTCTTCTTGTACTGAGTCTTTGAAATCTGATGTGTATTTTAAACAAGCCACGTGTAAAGTGACTGCCATAATGGATGGTGCAAGATCTGCCCCACACCTCCTTCCTCTAAATATTTAGTGTGACAGAATTAGTTATTAGTTTTTTTAAATATAAGTCATTAAAGAAACAGAATAAGCCAAATGAATAAAAACAGGTATTTTATAAAAAATAACTTTTAAAATACAATTATAATTTATTTATTTATTAAACTAATACATGCCCTTAATTTCAAGCATGATTTAATTTACAAACATATGGAAGCAAGCACTGCTGTTCTAAATCATTGTTACATTAAAGAAAGGTATATTTGTATATATTTATATTAACTTAGGAAGAAACCATGAACTTTGAAAAAAGAGGACGAAAAATTTCAAGTTGTCAAAATTCCTCAACTCTCTGTATCAAGAAAAGCTCTCAAGAAGTATAGAAACTAGAGGAAATGCAGAAAGATTACATGGGGTTACTGCTTCTCAATAACTTGACTCAAATCATGGGGGGATAATGTATGGCCCAGGGAATACAGTCAATGGTATGTACTAACTTTGTTGTAAAATGGTAAAAAAACAAAAACAAAATGTAATTCAACCACTACTTTACAAATTTGGCATATCAAAACCATTTATTTTAGTTTCCTTACCTACAAACTAGGCAGAAACTGCTAATTGCCTCCTCAGATTCTGGTCCATGGCACAGATATAAAACATGATAAAGTATGAAAACTATATTCAAAGGTATTTTGAAAACCTAAACATCCCATCTAAACAGATGATTCTTTTGAAGGACAAGATTACGGTTGTGAACCGTAAACTGATAGTCTGGAGAAGTTTGTTGTTTTTTATTTGTTTTGTTTTGGCTTAGGAGCCAGCAATAGCATTTTTTTTCTATCCTCCTTTTCTGAAAAATTCAAGTTGTTGGGTAACTTAGCATTAAGTATAATCTATTAAAAAATGCAATGCAAACAAAAACAGTGATAAAGGATGAAAATAGATTATTCTAAAAGAAATCCACTTTACATTAATTTTTAAATATATATGGTTAAACTGTACTTGAGCAGCAATAAAATAAATAAACAAACGTGTGGTTAGTGTTCAGCAAAAATGACTCTGAGGAAAAATTTATTTTTCTATTTCTAGAAATTATTTAGAATTGTAATACAGAGAGAACATGCTCCTTATTAATATAATAAGTCATTAATTTTGAATGTAATATACACTAATGATTAATCACTTAAAAGCAGTTAAACTTACTAGAGAAGTCAGGCCTTCATTACCAACAATCCAATCTTCCTTTCCAGCTAATCTCTTTACTTCTGTAAGGAGAACAAGCGCAAGTACTATTTATTGCAGTTATCTCACTGAACTTTATAGAGATAAATATCTATGGGTTATGTTTTTTAACTTTTTTATAGGTTTGTAAAAAAGTAGGTACAGAATATAATTCTAGTAGAGTCAAGGATTTAAATGTGTATCATCCACTGCATTTTTCTAATAAAACATTAATGTAAGTAAAATTTTTGACTACAGAGCCCAATTTGGAGAATGCTAGGCTAGGTTTAATAACTTTAAACAATGTATTAGTTAGTTAGCACTCTTGATAATATCAAACATGTACAAAATAACACTATTTTTCGCTAAAATTTCTAATGAACAATTTAGATTCTATTTTAATCCCATACATTCCTGACAATGACAGTCTGATTCTCACTTGGCTAAAGGAAAGCAAGTCCAAACCTTTTGCATTACAGTGTGTTTCAGTTCCCTAAAAAGAAGAGGTGATAAATTAAGAGTACATGGCTCAGTTTCTTATGTGACTGGATCTCATTTCCGTTTACTGAGTGTATCAGTCACCATTTCTATACAGATATGGTGATAGACAGTAATAGCTTATGTCATTTATGACAATGCTCTTGTTTCTGAAAATATTTAATATCTAAAGGACTACTCTCTAAAGACAATCTTAATTGTTATTTTATAACTCTTTGTAAAAATCCCCCAAAATTCTAGAAAGTATAAAGAAAATGAGCTTTGCCTATAATTTCTACCATATGAAGAACCACTGTTAACAGTCTTTCTTCTAATTTTACATTGATATTTGAAAATTAAACTTTTAAAATATGCACATATTTTTTCAAATTTGGGATAATATTTTATATACATTTTATACTCTACCTTCTCTCTACTTAACTCTTGCCATAAGCATATTTTTATATCCTTAAATATTTTTCAAATAGATCCATCTTAATTTCTATATTCTGGCATCTCCAATTTTTTTTTTAAAAATTCCTCTGGGAAAAAATTATATTGAATAGCTACAGATGGTCTAAAATACTCAAATTTCCACAAAAGTAATTTCTTGCTTTCAAATATTTGAAAACTACAAAGAGGTGGCATATTCAGATAACCATTGTCTAGTAAATGTCATCAATTTTCCTCACTGTACCTTCTGCTGTGTGTTGCAATGTGACCATCACACAATGTACTCGAAGATCCAAAATGAGATCCTGAATAGTCTGTAACATGTCATTAGGAATTTCCAGGGCAGTCAATGATTCATAAGTAAGCCTGTAAAGCAACACAACAAAATGAAAGTGAGCAGAGTACAGTCACATCAGTTTGGCCATCCTGTAATGATTCATTATGGAGCTTAGAAGCTACAATATTATGTTGAAAATAAGGTAAAAGTAAAACTGTAAGAGGGATTAAAATATAACAGTAACACGGAATTTAACAATAAAAGATGCATACTCAGTTTGACATTCTCATCAAACATAAAACCAGGAAAGTTTAATAGCCTGTGAGATGACGCATGGGAAAACAGTGAAGGCAAAAGGATGTACAAGTAAATTCTTCGCAGAATGTATTAAAAATCCTATCTCGTCCTCAGTATTCTTTTCAACAAAAAAAAATATTGACCTTTTTCAGGAGAGTGTGTCTATATTTACCTTACAGTCTGGATGACATGAGCAAGCCACTGTCCATCCAGCTCAGACGTTACCTCCCAGCCTCCGTACTGCTTCATTTCATCCTCTGGGATGCTGAGCGGAAGCAGCGCTCCACGGATCAGCTTCACAAGGGAGTGCATTATCTCCTGAATCATTTTCTGGACAACAGTAAATAAGCAAACTGCATCAAAAGTCACTAACTTGATTATATCAAATAAATGATTCTGCTTGAATGATGATGAATAGCTTGAACATAAATAAAGTCTTCTACTATGATTGAGAAAAACCTACCCTGTTGGAAAAGTCCACATACTTATCTCTAACTTACCTTAAAATCATTTTGTCTTTGCCTTACATTCTTTGATCTTTCAATATGGCTTGACTTCTCAGCAGTCTTAAAAATTAAAAAACAAACATTTATCTTTAGAAATAATTTGGATTGTACATAAAAAGGATGAAATACAGTTATAACTTGATTTAAAGAAATTCATAAGAAATAATCTAAATTTCTGATTACAGGATGACTATTCTAAAAACCTTTCTCATTAAAACAAGAAGATATTTACCTTTCTAAAATATGTAAGTACAATTCCCACTAATGAACCTAAGTATTAATTGAAACAACCTTTTTTTTTGTAGGGGAATTTCAAATGTCATTTTCATCAACAATTTTAAGTGGTTAAACCTAAAAGCATTCAGCTCTGGATGACTATGAGTACAGCCCAACACAAAATCATACATTTACCTAAAAGATTATGAGATTTTTTTTGTGATTATGTGGCACAATGTCACATAAAATAAACATATGTATGCTTTTACTATTTGATAAACATGCATCTTCAAGGTGAAAACCAACTTATCAATACCATGTTTCAAACAATAACAGCATTCCAAATGAAATTATGGCAAGTTCAAATTAAAGCAGGCAATTTTATGCATTTTGACATGTTAGCTAAACACACCCTTGTGTACAGCAAAAAAAAAAAAAAAATGCAGCCTTGCTTTTCTATCTGACACAAGAATTTGAAAACAGATTTCAAGATTTCTGGGAAAATAATCAATATTTTGCTATATTTGAGACTCCATTTTCAGTCGACATAAGTATGTTACCTGCCAATTTTCAAATGGAATGCATAGAGCTGCAATGTGACATTCAACTTAAAGAGAAATTTGATCATGTCTCTGTACTGGACTGTTAATACATCTTGTTTTCCCAGAGACAAATATCCCTGGCTTCACAATCACACCTTATTCATGTCATCGCTATTTGACAGCACCTACATTTGCAAGCAACTATTTTCAACAATAAAACACATTAAGAGTAAAATTAGAACCAAAATATCTGATGAGCACCTTGAGAACTCACTGAGAAATGCAACTACTTCTATGAAACCAGATACTGATGTACTAGTTTCTCAAACACAATGTCAAACACCCCACAAGTTTAATGATGCCCTCTTTTATTTTTATAATAAAAAATATTAACAAAAGGGACTTCTGGCCAAGATGGAGGCATAGGTGGATGCACCGTACCTCCACGCAAAACCAAGATAGGAACAACAACAATTTAGAAACAGAATAACATCCAGAACTGACAGAAAATTGATTTAAATGGAAGTTGGACAACCAAGAAGTTGAAATAGACCTGTTCATCCAGACCCGTAGGAGGGTCGGTGTCGGGTAGCTGGGCGCAGGTCGCAGTGCGGAGGGCAGAGTTGGGACCGGGCACATAAGGCATCCGAGGGTGTGTAAGGCATCTGGGGAGTGCAAGACCACAGCGGGTGGACCCTGAGTGCGCTTGTGGCAGCTGGCAGGCCCCAGCAGAGGGGTGGCATCCAGCAGACCCAGTGAGGTGGCGATTGTAAAGCAAGGCAGTGCACACAACTCAGGATCCTCGGGACACTGATTGCGGATGCCTGTGGAAGTTGAGGCGCAGGGAGAGATACCCAGCCTCACAGGAGAGGTCCTTGGAGGGTCCCACAGCGTGCACAAGCCCACCCACATGGGAATTGGCACTAGAGGGGCCCAGTTTGCTTGGGGGAAGCAGCAGAAGGGACTGAGGTCCCACAGAAAACAGAGCAACCACCATTGTTCCCTCTCGACCACACCCCCACATACAACATCACAACCCAGCGATGGGTGGGAGGGGGAGCTGGTGAACACCCTAAGGCTCCGCCCCCTACTGTAACAGGTGCGACCAGACCAAAAAAAAGAGAGAGAGAGAGAGAGATGGCTCAAACAGAAGAACAAATCAAAGCCCCAGAACTCATCCTTTTAAGCGACCGAGAAATAGCCAGCCTATCAGATGCACACTTCAAAACACTGGTGATCAGGAAGCTCACAGAACTGGTTGATTTTGGTCACAAATTAGATGAACAAATGCAGTCTACGATAAGAGAAATGAAGGAAAATGCACAGGGAATCAATAGTAATGGGAAGGAAACTGGGACTCAAAACAATAGAGTGGACCAGAAGGAAGAAAGAAACAACCAATCAGGAAAGAATGGAGAAATAAGAATTCAAAAAAATGAGGAGAAGCTTAGGAACCTCCAGGACATCTTTAAACATTCCAACATCCAAATTATAGGTTTACCAGAAGGGGAAGAGGAAGAGCAAGATATTGAAAACTTATTTAAAAACATAACAGAACTTCCCCATTCTGGCAAAGGAAATAGACTTCCAGGAAGTTCAGGAAGCTCACAGAGTCCCAAAGAAATTGGACCCAAGAAGGAATACACCAAGGCACATCGTAATTACATTAGTCAAGGTAAAAACGAAGGAGAGAATCCTAGAAGCAGCAAGAGATAAGGGGACAGTAACCTACAAAGGAGTTCCCATCAGACTGTCAGCTGATTTCTCAAGAGACCTTACAGGCAAGAAGGGGCTGGAAAGAAGTATTCCACGTCCTGAAAGGCAAGGACCTACATCCCAGATTGCTCTATCCAGCAAAGCTTTCATTTAGAATGGAAGGGCAGATAAAGTGCTTCTCAGATAAGGTCAAGTTAAAGGAGTTCATCATCACCAAGCCCTTATTTTATGAAATGTTAAAGGACTTACCTAAGAAAATAAAAAAAAATCATGTATAGTAAAATGACAGCAAATTCACAATTATTAACAACCACACCTAAAACAAAACCAAAAGAAACTAAGCAAACAACTCGAACAGGAACAGAACCACAGAAAGAGAGATCACATGGAGGGTTAGCAACAGGGGAGTGGGGTGGGGAGAGAGAAGGTAAAGGTACAGAGAATAAGTAGCATAGATAGTAGGTAGAAAATAGACAGGGGGAGGGCAAGAATAGTACGGGAGAGGTAGAAGCTAAAGAACTCATGACACATGAACTAAAGGGGGGAATGTGGGTCGGAGAGGGTGTCCAGGGTGGAGGGAAGTGAAGGGGGGAAATGGGACAACTGTAATAGCATAATCAATAAAATATATTACAAAGAAAAAAATATTAACAAAACATCAGTGATATTTTATTACTTAGATACATATATTTTCTATATTAGTGATCACAAATGTGGTATCTACTTGATGATTTTGAAAGATTGCCGAAAAGCCCGCTGTATAATTAGTGCTATTACATGAGGACTTTTTTGCTTATCTGTGATGGCAAATATCATGAAAATTATGCATGGACCTTTTTTTTGTTCATCAATTTTTGTTAGTGTTTGTATATTTAATGCATGGCCCAAGACGACTCTTCTTCTTCCAGTGTGAGCCAGAGACGTCAAAAGGTTAGACACCCCTGCTTAAAAGCATCATACCCATGTTAACATTCTCAACATCATTTCTCACCAACAAGGATGGAAATGAAAGAAAGAGTAAACTCCAGAATAATACCTACTAATCTTAGGACATATATTCCATTCCCCTGACAAATATTGCTGAATATATGCATTATACCTGGCATTTTATTTTATTTTATTTATTTATTTATTTTTAAGATTCTATTTATTTATTTTTAGAGAGGGAGAGAGAGAAACATCAATGTGCGGTTGCTGGGGGACATGGCCTGCAACCTAGACATGGGCCCTGACTGGGAATCGAACCTGCGATGCCTGGTTCGCAGCCCGCGCTCAATCCACTGAGCTACACCAGCCAGGGCCTGGCATTTTATTTTTTAAAAAATCATAAATCACTGCTCTTCTTCAGAGGTTTTTCAGTCTAAGGAGAAAACGTATTACAGAATTCTAAAATTAATTTTTATCTGTTTACTGATAGCCACGTTCTCTTCTGATAATTCTCCTTAAAGTAACGGGTAGTTCTTCCTTCCTTCCTTCCTTCCTTCCTTCCTTCCTTCCTTCCTTCCTTCCTTC
>PVIA01008185.1:0-74673 GCA_004024845.1 Tonatia bakeri
AAAAATGCTGATTAATTTTTATATTATTCAAAAATATAAAAATAGTATATATTATACGTAAGAGGGGACTCCTAAAACCCAGAATTTATTTTTGAAAATTGTGTATTTATTCTTACATGTTTAAACTTCAGTCACCTTCAAAGTACTCTCCATTTGGTGCAATACACCTATTGGGACTTTTTCCCCCTGCTCAAAACAGTTTTTGAACTCGGCGATTTTGACACCTTTTGTGCTTCTGCCATTTTTTGTTTCATCTTCTCCAAATTGGCAAAACATTTCCCTTTGAGGACTTCTTTTCATCCAGGAAAAAAAAAAGTACCTTGGAGTGAGATCAGGTGAATGGAGAGGGTGGGGCACAGTGGTCATGCAATTTTCAGTCAAAAACTGCTAAACACTCAGCGCAGTGTGGGCACATGCACTCGTACATCAGTCATCACAAAATGGGCAAATGTATTGGAAGAGTCCAGAAAAAAATTCACTGAAGCCAAACACAGCCTCTCACAACAACACCAACTGGTACTCTGATAAAGATGGGTTCCTAGAACACTCATCTAGCGGGGGAAGTTTGTACTACAAGGGGCCTAACCTCCAGAAGATAATTCCATTTTTGGGGGGGTGCTTCCTTGTAAGTAATTTGGTGTTCTGTGACTGTAACCACAAAACCAGCTCAGAATGGTCCTGTCTGGTTTCCAACAAGATGGTGAGTTGCCGTTCAGAATCAACAGGCTAAAACCCCAAGTCATGCAGCTGATGAATGCCCCGCAGAGAGAACTTTTACTTCTAGCTGTGACCAGAACCAAACTCTCCCTGCCCTGCCTGCCCCACAACTCGCACCAAAACAAGGGAAAGACTAGGACATAACAAACTTGAACAATGGAACCCTTTCAGAAGTGAGGGGTCTGTTGTCCAGAAAGAACCAGTGCTAAAGCCCCTTATTATAAATGAGCAAGTTCTAAGGTCCTCCAATTAAAACAGCCCACCATTGTTTCCACATACCTCTTCCTCCCAACCCCTTAAAGACCCTCCCTGAGTCTGGATGGATAAGGGGGATTTTGATTCTGCCCCCATCTCATTTGGTTGTCTCTCAAAAATAAATGCTTTCCTTGTTGCATACTTGATGCTTCAGTAATTGGTGCCTGCATGACAGGCATTCAAACTTCTGAGTTTGATTATAGGACCCAATTTCCAATGTGTGTGAGGGGTTCCTCCATACCAACAACAAGCAGTTCTCAGGACACCATCAGAGTGTTTGATTCTGACCCATCTACCTGGAGATAGTGTGAGATTCCAAAGGTAAAGGACTCAATCCTGTAAGACTTGTACCCTCACCTTCAAATACCAGTCACAAGTCTAGGCTGTCACCCATGCTTCTGATCAACTTGTTATAAATCGGAAGTTCCCTTGTACCTCTCCTTTGGTTCAATTAATTTACTAGAGCAGCTCACAAAACTCAAGAAAATAGCTTACTTACATTTACTGGTTAATTATAATAGGATATGATTAAAACACACACACACACACACACACACAGATGAACAGCCAGATGAAAGAGATGAGTAAAGCAAGATAATGTGAGAATAAGCTTGGAGCTTGCGTGCCCTCTCAGGAGTGCCACTCTCTCACCACCTCCATGTGTTCACCAGCCCAGAATCATTCTGAACCCCCCTCTCTTGGGGTTTTATGGAGGCTTCATTACATATATGTGATCGATTAAATCATTGACCCTTGGCAATTGATTCAACCTCCAGCCCCTCTCCTACCCTTGAAAGTCAAAGATGAGACTGAAAGTTCCAACCCTCTAATTACGGGGTTGGCCTTCCTGCATTGAAACAAAAGAAAAAAAAATAAACAAATAGGACTACATCAAACTAATAAGTTTTTGCACAGCAAAGGAAACCACGAACAAAACAAAAAGACAGCCTCCTGAATGGGAGAAGATATTTGCCAATGAAACATCTGATAAAGGGCTAATATCCAAAACATATAAGAAACTCATACAACTTAACACCAAAAGACAGCAAATTGAAAATGGGAAGAGGACCTAACTAGACACTTCTCCAAAGAGAACATATAGATGGCCAGTGACATATGAAAAGATGCTCAATGTCACTCATCATCAGAGAAATGCAAATTAAATCCACAATGAAATATCACCTCATACCTGTCAGAATGGCTATCATCAATAAATCAATAAACAACAAGTGTTCAGAGGATATAGAGAAAAGGGAACCCTCATGCACTTTTCTTGGTGGGATTGTAAACTGGTACAGCCACTAAGGAAAACAATATGGAAGTTCCTTAAAAAATTCAAACTAGAATTATCATATTACTCACATTTCCTTTTCTGGGTATTCACCCCCCAAAAATCCAAACACCAATTTGAAAAGATATATGCACCCCTATGTTCATTACAGCATCATCTATAATACCCAGTATATGAAAGCAACGTAAGTGTCCATTGATTGGTGAGTGGATAAAGAAGTTGTACATATATACGATACAATATTAATCAGCCATAAAAAAGAATGAAATCCTACCTTTGCAACAGTGTGGATGGACCTAGTGAGAATTATGCTAAGTGAATTAAGTCTAACAGAGAAAGACAAAGGCCATATGATTTCCCTTATTTGTGAACTCTAAAATACACAAAACAAAGGAACATACAACAGAAACAAACACACACATTCGGAGAAGAAATTGATGGTTGCCAGATAAAAGGGGCATTGGGAAGATGAGTAAAAAGATGAAAAGGATTAAGAAGTACAAATTACCAGTTACAAAAACAGTCATAGGATGTAAACTACAGCATAAGGAATATGGTTAATAATATTGTAATAATTATGTACAGTGTCAGATGGGTACTAGACTTACTGGGGTGATCACTTCATGAGATATATAAACGGCTAATCACTATGTTGTAAACCTGAAATGAGTGTAATATTGTATGTCAACTGTTACTGAAATATAAATACACAACAGAATACTACACAGCAGAAAGAAAGAAGGAACTCCTACCTTTTGTGACAGCATGGATGGAAATGGAGAATATTATACTACGTGAAATGAGCCAGTCAGTGAAAAACAAATACCATATGATCTCACCTGTAAGAGGAATCTAATGAACAAAATAGAGCTAGAGGCATGGAAACATGGAACAGATGGATAGTGACCAGAGGGAAGTGGGGAGGAGGATAATGGTGGAAAGAAGGGGAAAAGACTAGTTAAAGAGCATGTATGGATGACCCATGGACAACATTGTGGGGATGGACTGTAGGAGTGGAGGGAAGGGATGGGCAGAGGAAGGCAAAGGGGGTAAAACCAGGACAACTGTAATAGAATAACAATTTTTAAATATTAAAAAAAATTTTAAATAAATTTTTAAACATTTAAAATAATCATGAAATTAATGAGTACAAACTTTGTGGCTTGCTCTGTGCTCGGTGTTTTAACATATTTTATCTCACTTAATCCATATGATAATCTCATGAGATAGATTTTATTATCCCTATTTCTCAGGAGAGGTTTTAAAGATGCTTTCTCAAGGTTATAGAGCTCATTACTAAGCAGTAGAATCAGAATTTTAGTCCAGGTCTACCTGATTCTAAAGCCCACTCTATTCTTGCTGTTCTGTGTATATTGTACCATCAAAATTACACTCAGGAAACTGTAACTTTTTAGAAGGTAGTTTCTGTCAAGTGACCAAGATATAGTTTCAGAGGAGTGATCAGGCCAGATGATCTCATGAACTTAAGGATTGAAGTGAAGATTGCAGTGGAATATCAGCTATTTGATGTCCAGTAGTGAAACTTTGGAGATGAATAGCATTCATTGCTAAAAGTCCCATTTTTCCTAAAAATTTTATGTCTCATAAAGTCTGACCTTTCTTATCTGGAGCCATGCTCAACTGGCCCTTTCTGAGGAGTTCCACCACGTTATTTCAATAATGATGCCTTAGTTTTACAGGGGTTTCCCACCCTCATGGGGGAAAAAAAAAAACAAGTTAGACAAGCATCTTGGGAACAGAACATCTCATTCATCTCTGCATTCTGACCACAGAGCCTAGCATGCTGCTAATGGGGCTCTCCTAGCGGCAGGAGTCTTAGCGCAGGGCAGGTTTACACTCGTTAACATTGATATGGTGGCTGTCTTCCAGGTCACCTCCTCCTGGCAGCACAGAAAAAGGTATTTATGTCTGCAGTCCTCCTAGCTTTCCTTCCTAATAGCACTGCTACCTAATATTGAAGCACAGATAGGTGCCATTTAATAAAAACATTAATACGAAGGTTGAGAGAATAATTAGCTTTAACCTTGAATCAGCAACTCTCAAAAGAGAGGAATTATTACTATAGAAAACAAAGAAATTCTCCAAGGATAGTAGTCAAAATATAAAATGGAAACTAATACACATATTCTTGATGAGTAGGTAATAGAATAGTTCATTAGAAGCCATATTTCCTCCCCCTGATAAGCAAAGAACAAGAAGAACCTAGACCAACCCACCGTTGACTTATCACGGGTCTCATAAGAAAGGTGTGAAACTTCCTAAACAAGATGCCACAGTTCAGCTAACTAAACTTTGCATCTTTCTTTCCCTATATCTTTCTTGCTTTTATTGTATTTTTACCTCCTCACATATTTTATGCTATTAAAATGTGTTTCTTTAAAAGTCTTTACTAAATGGATCTGCCTCTTGATCCACTGATCCTACTTCTGGGAATATGTCTGTAGAAACCCAAAAGACTAGTTCAAAAGAACATAAGCACCCCATGTTCATTGCAGCATTATTTGTAACCACCCAGATATAGAAGCAGCTCAGTGTCCATCAGCACATGAGTGGATAAAACAGCTATGGAACATTTACACAATGGAATACTACTTGGCCATAAAAAAGAAGAAAATTTTACCCTTTGCAACAGCATGGATGGACCTGGAGAATATGGTGCTAAGTGAAGTAAGCCAGTTAGAAAAAGACAAATACCATATGATTTCACTCATATGTGGAATCTAATGAACAAACTGAACTAACAAGCAAATCAGAGACAGACTCATAGATGGAGAGCAGGATGACAGCTATGGAGGGGGGCAGTTAGGGGATGGAGGGATCAAGCAAAAAGGAAAAAGGATTCATGGACACGGACAACAGTGTGGTGATTGTGGGGGGGGAGGTGGGGATAAGGGGGGGATATATGGTAATGGAAAAACTAAAATAAAAAAGAAATAAAATAAAGGTCTTTACTGTAAAAGATAATAACAGTTTAATAATAATTATTAAATCGTAGGGCACAATAAACGTTATTCAAGTAATTGGGGAAGAAAATAGGGGAGAGAAGGGTATGGAAAAGAAGAAGGCATGCGAAGACAATAACAAAAGCCTATTAGTGAAAAGTCACACACGTCTAACTAGCAAGAAGGAAAGCTGCAGCAGAACATGTTACACTTATAAAAGACTAATAATAATAATGATGATGATGATGATTATAGCTAAAACTCCTGTTTGAGAAATGGAAAAAAGAGGAAGCCATGGCAGACTGCTAAGTATGGAGTGAATAGCTCCTACTTCGGGTTTGAACTTTAGAATTAAAAAGCATGTAAAAGGAATGATTTACTATAGCATGGATGAGGAAAAACAATACTTTGAACAGGAGTTCTGGCTGCTCATTTTAGCCTCCATAACCGAATGGTGTGATAAAGTATAGCACCTGCAGGAAAGTATCTGATCTAAGTGATGTTAGAGAAGCTTTCACACGATTTAGAAGCCCCAGAACCATATGGTCAAAGACAGTTCAGCGTGAGGAAGGATGTCTATGTCCTTGACAACATAGAGAATATGGGCTATTTTTCAGATTAAGAGAAAGATTCCGAAGGTTAAGAATTTCTCATATTTCATTTTGCAAGTCAATTAGACATTTTTTCCCCGAATAAGTGAAATAGCAGACACATTGTAAGCAGTTTTAACAATAGACACTGCTTTCATTTGAAGGTAGCCTATTAAATTTAAGGAAAAAGATATTTCTTCCTAAATAAATGAAACTAACTTAAAAATCAATTCCATCTTATGCAAAATAACTATTTTTGGTAAAAGTTTGCTTCGACATATTGTAAAACAGTGGAAATAGTTATGTCCTAGTTTAATATAAACTTTAATACATTTTTTTCTTTAAGATGCATTTGGTTCATCTAAAATGTTACCTCATTGACAATATAAATTAAATTATGATAGTAGCACAATAATCAGATTATCTTAAGAAAATACAGAGGAAAAGTAAATGTATACTTCATGATGTTTTACATGAGCTCAACCTGACCTCATCCTCAATTTTAAGAGAACAGTTAAGTTAAAAGTTAACTTAAAAGTTAAGTTAAAATCAAGAGATTTAAAAGAGAAAAATTAAAATCAAATCTCTATTTCAGGACTGGACTAGAATAAAATATCTAAGCTGTTTAGATCATTAACCACTTTAAGTAAAAGTATATCAGATACATAAGGTCTCAATGAAAACAAATGACTGTATTATGCCAAGCTCAGTAACACAAAAATACCCCTATTTGTTCTCCTTTTCTCAGACATTGCAGCCTTTAGCATCTCATAAATCCTAGCTAATTACATGTCAAGAGAAAAGGTTAATTATAAGTTTAATATGCTTCCCTTTTGTATCTAATGAATCAAAATAACACATGGAGAACACTTTGGGATAGGAGAGAAATGCAAATATGTTAAAATAATTACTTCAGTAGGTTCTATATGTGAAGAATTTCCTAAACAATGATGTCATCCCACAACAGAAAACACTGCCTCATAGATAGGCTACTCATTTAACAAGCATCTGTGGAGCACTCTGTCCCAGCCACACTGGGCTAGGTTCTGGGTTGTATAAAGAACAAATATAGGTAAGACAGCATTTCTGCTCTCAGAAAACTCACACCCCTGTGGCAGTGCACTTGTGTATTTGGAGGTCCTGTCCCTGCAGTTCCTTTAGAAGCAGATGGTAC
This sequence comes from Tonatia bakeri, assembly GCA_004024845.1. Taxonomy (NCBI): domain Eukaryota; kingdom Metazoa; phylum Chordata; class Mammalia; order Chiroptera; family Phyllostomidae; genus Tonatia; species Tonatia bakeri. Next base: position 6,991 of record PVIA01008185.1, read on the forward strand.
ACGACTCTTTGGCTGCTATCGCAGTCAGCCCCTTCATTGTTGCTTAGGCTGCAGACCTCAGGGGTTTCTTTTTGCCAAAAAGTTTTTTAATTTAATTTCTAAGAGAGCTATAGACTTCTAAATGCCACAAAATTTTATAAATTTAAAGTGACATGTAATAACTTAAATATCAAAAAGAGCTTTACTATACCAGGATTATAACTTCATTTCACAATATAAAAGAGAATAATTTGTCTTCATTGATAAGTCATTTCAAGATTACTCTGGTGTCAAAATTACCAGTGCTAAAGTACCATGAGCTAGTCTGCTAATTACATTCCACTTTAGTAAGCTGTGCTGCTCTAAAAACATCAATATATCTTTCCTCATTTTATTTACTTTATTTGAAAGTCCATAGCATCAGTGTCAACTTAATCCTCCAGTGTGCTGTGAATAATGAATCATTCGTTTTATCCATTAAAGTATAGATCTGCCTTTACCTGGAGACTCCATGATTGTGTCTCACTCCAGGAAGGTTTGCTTTCACAGTGCAGAGAAAGAGGATGTACTTCTCCATTAGGGAAATCCCTCACCAAGGATCTAATTGGTGAGTATTGCTGATGCAGAACAAATAACTTTAGCATTAGGGCAGCACATGGCACCACTAGTGAAGCACAATGGCATTTGGGAAATGAACAGGTCCCTAATTAGCCACTCTACAGTCTTATGCTTCGTGAGGGTAATTTCCTGGATAAAATGGTTTGGCTGTGCAACATTTTTTACATAAACTATCTCTAACCTTCACAACAATGGCCTAAAATAATCTTTACAATCTTCATTTTACAGAAGAAGACATTTAATCTCAAAAGTAAGTGAAATTGCCCAATGTTACAGAAAATAAAGCAGTCAGAGCCAGCATTTGCATCCAGATCATCCTGCCTTCATATTTCCTCTCGCCACATAGCACTGCCTCTCCAACAAACTCATTCTCTACCTTGAAATGGTGGTTCTACATTCAAAATGACCACCTAAACACAGAGGTCAGCAGTTTTTATAAAACCAACACAGTTGAATCATCAGTTTTTCCATAAAGCAACATGATCAATGAGATATTCACCAAGATATTGGAAATCCTTCAGTTTTACTTTGCCGTGTTTTGGACACAGATCTGAAGCAAACATGTCTAGCCTCAAAGAACAGAACCTGTCAAATCAACAGAATCACATCCTCATTTCCCACCTCTCCAAACCATTTTTGAAGCAACAAGTGTTGTGTATGGACAAAGCAGGAAGGGCTTACATTTGGTAATAGCAAAGCAAATATTTGTCCCTGAAGGAAAGACTGCAATTCATGCAAAGCAAGCTTGAAGAGGAAGCTGTGTTACATTCTGTTATTGAGATGAGACTATCATACATCAGCTCATGCCACTGAAGGCACATAAACTGCGAAATCCCTCTAAAAAGGTGACAGGAATTTCAAAGTAACGAGAGGCCGGTATAATCAGTTTTTACCTTTTGTAGAGCCATCATTAAAGGGTCAAGCATGACTGTGTCAGAATGCCCTGTTGCCTTTAGATAGAGATTGCTTAACTTCCAAAGACATGTGGTTCAATTGAGGGGAAAAACCTGTGTTTTGTGTTAGAGTTTATCAGGTAATGTTTTTAAAGTTCTTTCTGAATGATGCATAGTATAATCGTGCATCTTGCAATCAGTAATATCTTAGTTTCAATGAAATATGATTTAAGAAAATCTAATTACCATGCCTGCCACATGGTAAGTACTTTCTAAATGTTAGTTATATATAATAAGCAACTCCCTGACCGCAAAACCAAAAAAGACTATAACGTTATATGTGTACATATATCACTGTAGACATTTAATCAACAAGGATTTAGAGAGAATATGTAAACACACAAATGCCATTATTCTTTAAATTACAGTTTGCATTCGACACTTTCTTGTACTAGTTTTAGGTGTATAACACAGTGGACAGACATTCATAGAGATTACAAACCACTTCTTCAGATAATTTGAGTGCCCACCTGGCACACAAAGGATATCACGCTAGGTCAGTGGGTTAATGGATTTTTTTCTGTCCATTTGCAAATTGTTACAGAAATTTGCCATTTTCTTATAATTTAAAAAATGTACTTCATGAGCATGGTAAAAAAATAAACAGTTTAAGGGGTGTATAAATGAAATGTCTCTCCAATCCCAGACCCCATTTTTGTTTTCTAGAAGCAATTACTGATTTCATTTTCTTATATAACTTTCTTGAATTTTTCTCTGAATAAACAAGTATGTGTATGTATTATAAAGAATACACTTTATTCTCATACAAATGCAAATAAACAAGGCCTGTCCAGAAAAAGTCCAGCCAATGTTAATATAACAAGTAGAGTTTGCATGACGTTGATGTAACCTGGCGGCCAAGGAGAGTGGACTGGAATGCACATGTGTGAACAAGGACAACTTCACTATACCTGTCAGTGAGGGTAGTAGACACTGTTGAGTAAACATGTGTACTGTGTGGCTGTCACATTCAAAATGACTGAGTGAGCAGAGCAATGAATCTACATCAAATTTTGCATTAAGCTTGAACATTCCTCTGCAGAAGCTATTCAGATGATTCAGAAGTCTTTTGGGGGTGATGCAATGAGTGCAGTACAAATAAAAGTGTGGCACCAATGCTTCAAAGATGGTCAAGAATCTGTTAAGTGATCCACAATCTGCAAGGCCTGAAGCAAGCAGAACACCTGAGAATGTTGAACATGTACAGGTTGCAATAAACAAAGATTAGCAACTGACAGTGTGAGAACTAGAAGCTGAACTAGAGATTTCATAAACTACTGCGTCTGAGATTTTGACCCAGGATCCTGGCATGAAACGTGTCATAGCAAAATTCCTTCTGTGACTTCTGCTACCAGAGCAGAAGGAACATCATGTCATTTGCTTATGACTTGATTCAAACCACTATCAATGAACCAGATGAGAAGGTCACAGCTTTGAAGGGGACTGAGGCATCATTTTCCTATGTACAATGTTTCTTGTATCTTGTATCTTCTTCAATGTCTCTATTTTTCATAATACATGGCTGAATACTTTTCAGACAGACTTCATACTTTACATTCTATTCTCTATTTTTATTTTTATATGCTAGTGCTATACCTTGAATATTGTTCTATAGCTCCTATATATTTCAATCCTTTTTGACATCCATGTAGTATTTTTATCCATTAGGATTCAGTGTAGAAAACATAAATCACTCTGGGTATTTCAGATAGAAAAGTGTTTAAAGCAGGCCATTAGGTAGTTACACAATTGTAGCATGAGTTCAAGGAAAAGACAGTGGTGTGCCACCAGGTACTGAGTTCGAGGACCCACCACTGTGATCCAGAGGTCAGCAAACTGCTGCTGTTTCCACTGCTCCAGCCTCACAACTGCCCAGTTCACCCTGAAGCTGGTGACTAGAGGCTGACTGCTACATCCAGAACACTGCTTGTAGATAATGACAAAGCCAACAACTCCACACTGTAATGCTAAGACTGGCTGCAAACACTAATGAATTGGCAGCTCATTAAAAAGCAGGAGGCCAATAGCCTATTTCCACCTTCAGGTGACTCTCATTGGTGGAAGGAAGCACATTCTCAGTCAGAGCCGCAGTGGCCAGAGAGTTTGAGAAAAGAAGTGGGAAGGAACATAGAAAAGGATGGAAATGGATGTTAGTGCTAACAGACTCTGAACCACAGTGTTTCACAGTATCCGTTGGCTATAAATTATTTAACCATTCCCCAGTTATGTGTGTGTGTGGAGGGGAGAAAATATGGTTGTTCGCTACCTAACAGCATTTTGTTATTACAAATAATGAGGCAATAAATGTCAATCAAAATATGTTTTTGAGTATCAAATTCTAAGTTAAATTCTTGTTGGTTACCTACATCTTTACATAATAAGAAAGGAAAAAACACACCCCACACTGCCTGAAACACGAAATACCATTAGTAGCTCAATGATTACATCAAAGATAGATAAAATTTTTAAAAAATGTTAATCATGTAACATTTTAATCACACAGAAGAATGCCCCATATCCCCGTTTGCTCTCCTATAGCTGTGATCTATACATTTTAGAAATACTTTCATTCCTCTATCTTAAAGTACACAGATCTGGGTTTGCAGATTCAAGCCTCCCACCAAAATCTCACTCGCCTCCACCCCTGTGGTTTCATTGTATTTACCAATCCTGCCCTACGTGGTGTGGCTGTCACAGGTGGGCGCAGGGGACCAGGTTCTTGGTGATCATGAACATAAATTGAACCAAACACATAGAGTTTATAGCAGATAGAGAGAGAGCAGATTTATTAAGTGATAGTACACTCCAGTTGACCAAAAGCGCTTTTTTTTTCCTGCTAAGAGATTACCTTCCAGGCCCCTGGGCTATGTTTATAATGGTAAGATCTTGAGGTGTCTAGTAGTAGCTGCAGCTCCTGCCACTATAGCTGCTGTGGCCTCATGAGAAGGCTTTCCCTACCTGAGGCCACTCTAAGGGAACTCGCTAAGATTATAGAAGAAGTCTCCAAAGATACCTCTGATGCTCTAGCTGGATTATCAAGATCAGTAGACTCACTGGCAAGTATAGTCATGGATAATCAACTTGTCCCTGACTATCGACTAGCAGAATAAGGTGGGGTATGTGCTGTTATCAATAAAACTTGCTGCATCTATGTAAACAGCTCTGGAATGGTCAAAGCTAACATAAGGAAAATTTATGAACAGGCAGAGTGGCTACATAAATTCAACAAACAGGGCCAAGGAATTAGGAATACCCACACCTTCTAACTCCCTAGCTTAACATAGCTACTAGCCCTCCTAGGTTCCTTAATAATATTGCTGCTGTTAATGCTTTTAGGACCTTGTTTCACTTACTTGTTAAGTTGTATCTTCTAGACTTAAGCAGTTCCACATCAAATGATGATGCTCCAAGGTTTCCAACCAATCCCTATAGATAATGTTGAAGCTGACCAACATATAGCATCCATGCCAGACTCAGAAATTCCTCTTCAACCTCTGGATAGAATAGGGAGAGAGTTCCATGGTTCTCGGTAGGCAGGGACTACTGTCGAGTTTAAGCCAGAAGTTCAGAAGAATGATCTTCGCCTTTCAACAACCCCAAAAAGATTTTTGAGAACCATGTCTTTCAAGGGGAAGTTGAGGCAGAAGATAGCCAGGAGTGAGGAAACTCCAGAGATGCCCCAGGACTAGGACAAAGTACATCAATACAGGACAGAGTCCCTGTTCTAAGACTGATTGCCCCCACTTTCTGGAAAAGCACTGAATCACGATGAATCATGACTGTACCTGCACAGGAGATGCTACATGACCCCTGCTTCATTACAATAGCATTATAATAAATTAGCATTGCATGCTTCCCTCTCCCAGTGGGAAATCAAGGAAAATCATGGGAGACCACATGTGCAGTATTTTAAAAGTAATATAATTACCTGTACATGCATAATAAAAGCCTGCCAACACTAGCCAGGAAATATCTGCCCTAAAAGAATAGAATCCCTCAGGCCACTGGGGGTCAACCTCTGCTCAGAGTTGACCTGCTCCCATGTTCTGTGGAGTATACTATGGCTTAATAAATCTGCTCTCTCTCTCTTTTTGCTATAAACTCTCTGTGTGTTTGGGTCAATTCATTGTTCATAATCATCAAGAACCTGATTACCTGGGCCCTCCCGTGACAAACAAAAACAAGGAAACTAGTCCTCAGTGAGGTGAAGAACTTACCCAAGGTCACAGGCTACCCTTGCCTGAAGGGAGAATTTGTTCTCTCTCATGACTAAGCAGAAATTCATGAAACATGACTCAGGCTGAGGCAAAGGCATGAGTACTTGGTATAGCCACACAGTACAGAACCCCAACCTCAGGATAACCCACAACATGTTCTACAGCCACAGACCCTGCCTCACGCCAGTGCCTCTCACCAGGCTGACCAGCAAGCGAGTTACTGCAGTTCAGAACAAATCTACTACTGGAAAAGCGATGCACAGTGCATATATATGTTCAGGTAGTCAGCCAGCCAGCCAGTGACTCATTCAGTAACTGGCTACTTACTCTCAGAACACTTAAGGTCTGTGGGGACTAAGAAAATAATATAAGCTACAGCCTCCCTTTAGCTCTCAAAGAATATACAGTCACTTCGAAGAGAACAGATAAATACATACCAAACATTTAAATAAAAATTAGAGTATGAGACAGCACAGTATCTTTGTAATGTCTTTGTGAAATTTAAACACTTTTAAACTTTTTAAAATATAGTTTTAAATACCATTTGTTCCTATCATATAGCTTCTAACTTTTTTAACCTACCACCATGGGTCATATGACAGGGACAAAAATCCATGAAGGGGCTCGAACAGTGAGTAACTTCAGGAATCCATCATTACATGCTTGGGCCAATCTTCAACTCTCTGAAAATGACATGCAGTTTTCATCCTAGCTCTTGTTTTTACTAAGGACAATGACTTTGTAAAAATATACCAGTAAAAGTTCCTACATAAAGAACCAAAAAAAGAAGGCCCTGCCACCCATGATTAAACTTGAAGAGTGGAAAATACTCCCTTCTCCAGTAGCTTGTGCACTTGGGGGGGGGGAGCGAGGTGGAATTGGGCCAGTTCTGGCTGATTGGACATTCCGTGTGAGGTGAGGGTCAGGGGGCAGCCTGAGGTGTGAGGCAGCCAGCACCCAGGAATGTGGAGTCCCGAGGAGATGAATGAGTGAGACAGGACAGAGAGAAGCTGGGAAAACTCCTGGGCAAGTGGAATAGGGAAACTGAGGCAGACAGCTGAACACCATGGCTGAGCAATTTACAGCCAGGTGCAGATGGCCACCAGGGTGGAAGGCCCCAGTGCCTGGCAGGGGGCAGACTGAGAAGACAAGACTCACCCGCAGGGTAACCTTTCTTCTCCCGCCTTTCCTCCCTGGAGATAAATCTAGGCCTCAGTTGTATGTCAGCGCCAGACCCAGAAAAGCAACCATACCAGGTGGGCAACACCAGGGCCAAATTCAATAACTAAAGACTCCTACCCTGCCACGGACCAAAGAGTGGAGACCATGACCCCAAAAGGGCACGCCTTGAGAACTGATGAATATTCTATTGAACCTGCGACATTTCCTTTTCCCTCCACATCTCTCCTCTTCTTGCTTCACTGGCATGTGTTTCCTAAACTCTAAGGCAATGTGCATCTGGCAGCTTGTCCCGGGCTAATTCCCGGAACCTGTCTGCAGTCCTCCTCTTTGACTGCCCAGTGAGCTAAGGCAGCCCAGCCCAGGCTCTCCTGTTGCTTCTTCTCTGCTAAGCCCTTCCTTGTTTCACTCTCCCCAGCTTAATACACGTATCCTCTTAAGTCACCTGGACTCGTGTTGTGAAATCTTTCCTACATGAAGTCATGAACCCACACACTACAGCTGGCTGCAGGTAGGCCCGGTCAGAGCCAGGCCCTGTCCAGTAACATGAGTGTCCCATGGCAGCAGGCTGTTGCCGTGCTGTGATTTTTTACTGTAACAGGAACCTGTTGGTTCCTGTCCATTTTTGAGTCTAGATACCAGCTGTCCTACCAACTCAGAAGTCTATCCAATAACCTTACAATAAATTTGTCTTGTTTAAATAAATTTGTCTTGTTTAATTTTTTGTTTTTCTTTATTTAAATTATTTTTGTTTTTTAATTACAGTTGAATACAGTACTATATTAATTTCAGGTGTATACCCCAGTGATTAGACATTATATAACTTAGTGATCAGTCTGATAAATCTCATACCCATCTGACAACATAGTTATTAGAATATTATTGACTGTATTCCCAATACTGTACTTCACACCCCCATGACCATTCTGTAACAATCCATCTGTACTTCTTAATCCCTTCACCTTTTCCACCCATCCCCAAACCTCTCCCCTCTGGCAACCATCAAAACCTTCTCTGCATCTATGAGTTCGTTTCTGTTCTGCTTGTCATTTACTTTGTTTTTCAGATCCAATCAGTAAGAGATATGTATTTATTGCCATTTTATTATTCAATTTTTTTATCTTTTTTGTTCTTATTTTTAAAAAAGACCCTTAAACATTTGAGCCTAAATTAGCCAGAATCAGTAGCTGTTGTTTGCTATCAGGAATCCAGAGGAACAGGAGGTTTGGGGACTTTGGGACAGGGGTGTGAGGGTGCTAAGTGGCAGTAATCTCCAGTGGGGGTGAGGGGTGGTGTGACCGAGAGAACATGCCAGGGTATCTGTGATGGACAATGGTGGCAAAAGTAGGGGCTCCACACTGCCTTTGGAAGGTCCTTGAGTGCCACCTGCTTCACAGGAAAGGTTGAGGTACAAATACTGCTGAGGCCTGAGTCATAATCCAGTCACTGCCCACTCTAGCAGCTATGTGCCCTTTTTAGGCATAAGTTTCTCACTCACACTTTACAGTGAGGAACAGAGCTCTCAGAGAGCCCTTCCTGGGTTAAAACTCTGTTAGTGTCCTTATTACCCCAGACATCTGAGATTGTAATATCTTTTCTACTTTTAAACCTTTTAAAAATAATTTTTAATTTTTCAGTTACAGTTGATATACAGTATTATACTGGGCTCAGTTCATCTGATTTACTTTTTGTTCAATAAATATGTATAGGTTACATGTTTCTAGTAATAAACAATAACATTTTTTCCTGGCAAAATTCACCTTCCTGACCATAAAACATTTACTTTTAGCAAAACTCTGAATAAAGAAATAATTTCTATATAACTGTGTAATATAATCACCTTAAATACTTCTATTTTACCAAATTAAATTAAATTTAAATTAATTTTATAAAGTAAATAATTAAATATTAATAACTTTGTTCTTAAGTGTCATTTGAAGATTATTTCTTTTTTTCTCTTTTTTATTGTTGTTCAAATACAGTTGTCTCCATTTTCCCCCATCACTCTGAAGATTATTTCTATCATACCATTTCCTAAAATACTATATGCATAAAACTTAATGAAGATTGTATTAGTCAGGATTCTCAAGAGAAATAGAACCAATAGGAGATTTTAAGTAGATAGATTTATTATAAGGAATTGGCTCACAGGATTATGTTGGCTGGCAAGTCCAAAATCAGCAAAGTCGTCTGGCAGACTGGAGATTCAGGGAAGAGTCATTGTTGCAGTTCAAGTTCAAAGGCATTCTGCTGGCAGAATTGCCTTTCTTCCAGTGAGGTCAGTCTTTATCTATTAAGGCCTTGAACTGATTGGATGAGGCCCACACACATTTTATAAAAGAGTAATTAGCTTCACTTAAAGTCTACTGATTTAAATGTGAATCACATCTAAGAAACACTTTCACAGAAACATCTAGAATGATGTATAACCCCATGTCTGGGTACTGTGCCTGCACAAGTTGACGCGCACAGTTAACCACCACAGCATATAGAGTTACATGTGGAAATGAATGGTGCAGGCAATAAATGCTATCTATTAGCATGGGAAGAAAGGAAGACCCACTTAGCTGGACTGATTGGGGTAGGCTTTATGGAAATGGTGTGGCTTAAACTGTGCCTAGGGATAGGTAAAGTTGGTGAGAGCTTCCATTTTCCTTCTCACCATTAAGAAAGGCAGTGAATGGCAGAGACAAAGGCAAGGAAGATTTTTCTAGATATTCCTTGCTACATCATTCTTAGTGAGTAACCACTTACCTTCTCCATAAGCCCATCTGAAGCCCAATTAATTACTCTAGAGGAACATAGACTTATTTAAAATCTTTTAGAAGAAAATAGGAAGCTATTAAACGAAGCAACCACAGCTAACATTTCTTATTTACTATATGCATCAATCACTTTGCTAAGTATATTATCCAATTTAATAGACCCAAGACATAATACCTTAAAGGAGGTGTTGCTATTATCCCCACTTTATAGTTACAAAGACTGAAGCTAAAAGAGGTTGAGTCACTTGTCCCAAATTACCCAGTGACTACTGGATGGGAAGCCAGGATTGAAATCTAAGCCCGCTTGATGTGAAACTCATGATTTTCAACACCAAACTAGATGTAAAAAAGAAAAAAGTTGCTAGCAAGATAAGAAATTGACAATGTAAGTTTATCTGAATTTTGATTCCCCTCAAAGCAAACTTGAGACAAGTTTCCAGAGGCACATGAGCCCATCTGGGAGGTGCTCTTGGGAAGCACAGTGTGAGAAGGTATGGCAGAGAAAGGACACCCAGTAAAGAGTGTATTAACACATTATTGTGCAGGCTCAGTCCCCAAGACCCCTAAGAGATGCTGTAGAATGTGGCTGAGAACTGACCCACCAAGAGGCAAGGAAGCTGGCACATTTACCTACCAATTCTCACCCATCACTGATTGACTGTTGTTCCTAAAGAGAAGAACTCCGTAACATTACCAGCCTTTAGGGTATGTAGGGTGAGCCAGATTGCAGGTGCTGAAGGATGGAAGCCCCTGGTGTATGTGGAAACTGCCACTGACATTACAGGTGAGCTTCACATTGGGCACACGGGCTGTGACTGGGAAATTGACAGTACCTGCTACAAGATACAAGTTAATTCAAAACAATTAACAACCAGATAATTTCCATATTGTGTTAGAACAGTTCATTTCATAAATAAATGGATTTCTGCTTCGGTGAAATTGTAAGGTGAAATAAATTAGCTTTCATCCTTCAAATTCTCGATTTAAGTAACTCATAATATAAAAGAAACTAAAATGACATTCATTTCTAAGAACATACTAAAACTGATTATAGATTCTCATATGACAAAATATGTGCAGCATCAACCAGGCCACACCGTGTTGCTCTGGACAACCACCAACCATGGCAAGTAGATAATAGCTGCTTTCACTCATGCTGGAGACACACGAGACATGTGTTTACCTGATCAGATTGCCCTTGCAAAATCAGAGAGTCTGCAGTTGTTCTGGAGAACAACTTCCTCTCCCCTCCAAGTGCCATCCTAATGATTTTGCAAAATAAATCGTGTGTGCACCATTATAACCTAATTTTGTGTATTTTCCCTTATATCAGACTATCCCAGACATGCCCTACAAATCTGTTTAAAATATGTTTAGCTACTTTTTTCATGATGTAGCAATAAGCAAGCAGAGGCTCCATTTTGTTTACAGAGACCCTATTTTCCATATATGGATAACAAACTGGATTTCAGAACTAAAGTAAGTTAAGGTAGCAAACAGTGAAAATCATAATTTCCCCAAAAGCATGAGCTTGGGGCTACTTTAAAATTGTTTGTTTCCTCATCATATGACTAAAATTTTTAATTGCTTCTAAATCATGGGTTCTAATAAACGTTTTCTTTGTGGTTCCCACAGCAGAAGGAGCAGTGGCCCGGCTGCTTTCCTGTAAACTGAACGCTGTGTAATGACTTCATAACTAGTGAGTTCACAGGAGGCTTAGGAACTGACAGTTTAAAATAAAGCATTTGTTACAGAGAAAATGAGAAGTTTATTACAGAATTTTTAGAGCTGCCTTCTAAATAAATGTGGAGAGATATTCAAGAAAAATGGAAAGGTGGAGAGAGATGGCAGTTCAGTATCACAGAGTTAAGCCTAGGGTGCGCTCCTGGCGATGCTCAATTGTCATCTATCTGAGGCTAAAAAACCCTTTCATTTTTCAGTCTGGAATTTATTTCTATAAATACCTCAGCCATTGAGTTTATTCTGTAGTGACTGAAGCTACTGCCTCATTAAAAACAAAGCACCCACAACCTATTTCTGTAAGGACAGAGATTGATATTTAATCCAGAAGTTAGTCTTAGAGGACTAAAATTCCCCAGAGTTTGAAAAGTTGAAAACTATACTAGTTGATGGGAAATAGTATTCATTCTTAATTTTTTTTTTTCTTTTTGCCTTCTAATAAAAGTAGGCAAAAGATCCAAATGTGCTTCAGGATATAATTTTTATTTAATGTGCAGTTGTCACCATGGACATTTTCTTTAAATCTAGAAAAGTACCTCAAAGGATAATTAGACAGAATAATAAATTAAGAATAAATGACAGAAGACTCCATACTTTTTCCATCATAATCAAAGTCAAAATCACATTTCTAATTTAATATTCAGTATTTGAATCCACCTAAGTGGCCTATCCTTTGGCAACTTGGAAAATCTTTTCACTACAAGTTCATTTGGCAAAAAACTGCAGACTTTGTATACTGTGAATATAAGGATACTCAAGAAATTCTCTGCATGTCAGGTTTGTCTGCATCACTATCTTGGGTCTCAGTCACAACTTATTTTAATAATTCGTTTACATTAGGACACCAGGAAGGCAGAATATATTCTACCTGTCCTTTGTAACTGGAATCACCAGTTTCACCATTAGAATTATTATGTAGGGTTGTTTTGCTATTAATATCTGCTTATACACATAGCTAAATATTTGAGGTAAAAAAAAACAACCCTTACTACAGATAATAAAATAAAACCATTTCTAAAACATGATGCAAAAATTTCAAATACTACTTAGGGGGTGGTAAAAACAGCCAATCTAAGAGTCTATGTAATTTTTTTTTCAAAGCTGAAAAAAAAACAAAATCCAACTACAGTGGAATGGACAGGAACGCAGTACTTCATTTCCTATCGCTCTACATCCATATTGATGGAAAAATAACCCAAGCACGTAGACTTCTAGGATGTTACATTTTCATAAATACAATCACAAGTAAGTTTCACATAGTGTTGATTATGAGTGCTTCTTTATAGGTAACAAAGTTATTATATTTCTTTCTGTCCTCTATTACCTTTATTCATTCTCAATTTTCAGTAAAACATTTCTGCTGCTGGGTTTTAACCTTTACATTCTCTTTGAATTAAGCTTCACCCTCTATCTTTGGCAGCATTTTTCTCTTTTCCAAAAATTTCAACATGTTTATTAAATTCTACACATTCCACTCTTTCGGTAAGATAGTGGTTACTGGAAGCAGCTTTCTGTGTCTGCCGCCGCCCTTTAACCTAGCTGCAATTACACAGCGTCATTTTTTGGAGACATTTATCATTTGAAGATGCTAAGTTTATGAATTAAATAAAACAAGGAATTTATAAATGTTTCTAAATGTGCAGTTATCTTTTTTGAAGGTTAAGATACATTAGCTCTGTGAACCTCATCTTCCTCATCTGTAAAGTGGGGAGGTTCAAGCACATACTCTCTAAGGTTCCTTTCAACTCTAACATCCTAGATTATAGGCTGTGGGACCAGAATGCATAGCCTTAATTCTCGTTAGAATTAAGAAAGTTACTTAGCTAATAGGTTAATGAAGATACTAACAATTCTTATGTAACAGGGTTGCTATAAAAATTAAATAACTCAATGTACATTAAGCACATTGGCCAGTGCCTAGCATATATGTATCCTTTAATATTAGCTCCTGTTATTATTATTTTATAATATCACTTTGTAAGTAGATATTCGTTTAACCTTTCATTTATTTATTTAAAATTTTTTATTAAACACATTCAGTACAGGTATTGGGAATTTAAAAAAAAAGTAAAACATTCTTGATCTCAGGGATACTAGAGTCTCATGAAGATGAAAAACAAGTAAATAAATACTTATGACTCAGTGCATTAAGTGCTTTAATAGCAGAAAGAAGCTTGGGCATGAGCGGGTAGTGTGAGGGCAGGTTATGGGATGGATGAGATCATGGCTAAGTTGAATGCTCACACTTGAACTAGGGTTAACTGGAGTTAGCAAGGGCACAGGGGTAGGAACTGGGGGGAAGGAAGGAGTGAGGATGTCCATGTAGAGCGAATACCATGAACAAAGATGCAGGCACATAAAATAGAACCGAGTGTTTAGAAATGTAGATGGTTCTGTATGTCCAGAAAGGAAGATACATGTGGCAAGCAGCAGAGAGGCCCATGAAGAAAACAGGGGGCCAGCATTTGTGAAAGGAGCAGAGGAAAGGAAATCTGGGAAGAATGAGAAGGAACAGCTAGAGGAAGAGAGGAAAATCAAAGTTGGATTGCTCAATTTTGTAAGATACGGCAGGGAGATTGTTACCTTATTCCTCTTTTTCTCCCTTTCTTTGGATTAACGGAGTTTTTTTATGTGTCTAATTAATCTCCACTATTGACCCATTAGCTATACTTTTTTGTTTTTTTTAGTGGTTGTTCTAAGGCAGGGGTGGCAAATTTTTCTGCAGAGTTCCAGAGAGTAAATGTTTTAGTCTTTGTGGGCCATAGAAATATAAAAACAAATGGGTTTGACTGTGTTCCAATAAAACTTTATCTACATAAAAAATGGCCCCGGGCAATTTGGCTCACAGATTGTAAATAGTTTGCCAACTCCTGCCCTAGGGTTTACAATATCCATCTTTAACTTATAACCATGTATCTTTAAATAACATTATACCACATAAAGTATATTTCAAAATTATGCTATAGTATACTTCCATCTCTCTCCTCTCATACTTTGTGCTATTGTTGTCATATAGTTATAAATTTTACTTATACACATTGTAACCTCCAAAATACACTTAATATTATCTTTTTAAAAGATATTTTAAATAATAAAAAATAATTATTTTTACTTATACACATATTTACAATTTGTACTTCACTTCATATCTCCATCAAATTTCCATCTGCTGTCATTTTCTTTTGCCTCAGTTGGGATTAGGTTGTCCGGAGTAATTAGGGGCTGGTTAGACATTTGTTTCTTTCTCTACTAGTCCCCTTCATGTGGCTAGCTTGGCTCCTCACATTGTGGTAGTCTCAAGAGTGGTCAGATTTTTTTACATGATGGCTGGCTTCCCACAGAACAAGTGTTCCAAGAAGGAGTCACTCCAGAGACCCAGGCAGAAACTACTGGGTTTTATATTACCTAGCCTTGGTTGTTATGCAAGGCTTTTTCCACTGTATTTTATTGGTCAAAAAGTGATTTACGGGTCAGCCCAGATGAGGGCTACGCGAGGGCTTGAATATCTCGGGTCCAGGCTAGTGTTTCAGGTAGCAATGTGGGGAGGTATATCCTTAAAGACAAGCTGCCACAGCCCAATGACAATAAGGATTATTGCGTATAAGGCTGTTGTGGAAGTCATTTCACTGAGGAGGTGGAACTTAAGACACCGAAGGATATGTGAGTATTCCCTAATGAAGGAAATGTGCTCGTGGTAAAATGAGCAAATCCTCTCAAGAGGATTTGGATTTGAATTCTGCCTCTTTCCATTTATTAATCATCTAGCTTTGGTTCACAACCTTACTGACTAGTTTCAAGGGTGAATTGGAAACAGTGATAATATACCCCAAAAGTGTAGATTCTAGCAGGGTTCATAAAAAAGGAATTATTATTACTACTCATAAAAGGATTACATTTCAAGCTATGTAAAAATGAGAGCCAAAACATATTTTGAAGGCATAGTGAGTCATCTAAGGTTGAAGTCTTTAACTTTTGAGTTCCCCTAATATTCCCCCTCGTTTGTTTTTCTCTTATTTCTATAATATCAGTTTACAAATGAAAACAACATAAGATATATTAGTGGTGGTGTTACAATTCATCTAAAACAGTTTTAGTACAGTTGACAAAAGTGTCACATTTTCTAGTTGGGGCTATATTAGCATTTTTAAAGAAAACATTTCCCTAGTTATCTTTGCAGGGGGTACAAACACCTACAAGAAATAAAATAAAAGTTTGTTTGACAGAGGTTCCAGTTCACTTTTCTTCCAGTTGGCTCCCTGGAGATCCTGTCCTTCAAGTACTGAGTAGCACCTTATCCCCATGCTCAAAGGAATATAGCAAACCTGTGGGGGAGAGATCTCTAAAACCACCAAGGTCATTAATCAGAGCTGAGATCTGACTTAAATGTTGTACATAGTTATTTACTTCACATCTTGATCTATGTACATGTCTCCCATTCCAATCATAGCCTGAAATGGTCGCCTGTACACGATTTCATAAGGACTCAATTGAATCCCATTTTGAGGAGCCACCCTTATCCTGAGCAGGGCAATGGGTAAAAGTTGATCCCAATGGAGATGAGTTTCTTGACTCAGTTTGGCTACATTTTTCTTCAAGGTGTGATTTATCCTCTTTACCTTCCCAGAAGCCTGAGGTCTCCATGTCATGTGGAGGCTCCCCTTGATTCCTAAAACTCATTAACCTTCCATGTAATTTCTGAAACAAAAGCAGGGCCATTATTGCTCTGGATGCTGCCAAGTAAGCTTTCATTATCTCTGAGGATTTCAAGTTCTAGTAAGAAAGGCCTCTACCCATCCTAAAAAAAGGTATCAACAAAGACTGAAATATTTCTGTCTTCAGACCTTCGCATCTAGGTAAAGTCTACTTTCCAGTCCTAATACAGGCACTGCCTTTGCTGTAGCTTCCCTTTTTTCTTCTGACGTGGATCTTTCTTAGGCGTGTTCTTCTGGCACACATGGCTTTAGGAATTCCAGGACCTGTTAACTCTTAGTTTTTTCTAAGTCTGCAGTTAAATACTCAGGGTTGAATTGTGACAAGTCTAGAACAGATACCAAAGGCATTATAAATGTCCCTTTAGCAGCCTCTTTCACTGTTCAATAGGCCACATTGTTTCCTTTAGCCACTTCAGTGTCCTCTTTTTGATGTGCAGAGTGGTGCATCACTGCCACCTGTAAAGGTGCCTGGACAGCTTCTGATAATTTTAAGTTTTCTGCTGCATGCTAAATTTCCTCTTTACTGGAGGTTAATAGTCCTCTTTCCTTCCAGATCAAACCACGTGCATGCAAAATTAGGAAAGCATACCTCAAACTGGTATACACATTCACTCTCTTTTCATGTGACAATTCCAATGCCTTCATCAGTGCAATCAAGGGTCCCAGAGGTAAGGCCTTGGTCTCTACTACATCTTCAAGAATCACAACTGCGTATCTAGCCTTTCTGTTTCCTTTATTCATATAACTGCTTCCAACTGCATGTAGTGTCCAGTCTGTCTCTTCTAGAGGATGGTTCTGTAAATCAATCCTGCTAGATAAATTCCATAAATTATTTTAGCACAATCATACATTAATGTGACTGAGTCAGGCTCCAGGAGAAGGGAGGCAGTATTTAACTTATAGTTTTGCATTGCTTGATACCTGCCCATTTTTCCAGCAGTAATTCACAAATTTCCTTTTTGTTCTAGCAGGCTCAATACTTGGTGGGGTACATAAATGGTGATAAGCTGTCCCAATGAAAACTTTTCAGCTTCCTGTAAAAACTCACAGGGGTTGACACAACTCTCAAGCAGGCTGGCCACTCCTGGACAGTGTGATCTAGCTTCTTTGACAAGCCAGGTTAGACTCCTTCTACCAGGTTCATGCAGGAACCCAAGAAATCTTACTGATTGTTGGCAAATCTGGGCCTTCTCTGCTGATATGGTATAGCCACAAAATGCCAAATGGTTCAAGGTTGGTATATTATTAGTTAAATGATACATCTACATATTGTAACAGAGCTCCTCCTTCTATTTTTAGATCCTTTTTAAGTCCTGGCTCAGGGTCTCCCCAAAAATCATGAGAGAGTTCTTGAACCCTTGTGGTAAGACTGTCCAGCTGTACTGAGTCTTGACCTGAGATTCTGGGTTCTGTCATTCAAAAACAAACAATGGCTCAGAGTCTTGGTCAACTGGAATGCAAAAGAAAGCATCTTTTAATTCTAACACTGAATTTCAGAGGCTATCCCTGGTATACTGTTCTGTACACTGTCATTTATGGTCTTTAAATCCTGCATTGTACAGGGAATGGCAGGGCTGATCGAGTCCATACTACTGAAACTTCTGAATATTTGGGCATATTCTTTCTAGGGCCTCCTTTTGCAAGGGATACTGCCCCTTATTGGGAGTCCCCACCCCTAGTTTGAGGTCAGCTTTAACAGGGGAGACTTACTTAGCCCTCCCTGGACTGCCAGAAGCCCACACAATGGGCTTTACCCAATTCTCAACTTCCTTTAGCCAGGGTTGTTTTCCTCCTTCCCAGTTTCATAAGAAACTGCTGGGCATGTTCTGGAGGGGCCTGCAGGTGGAGCTGTTGTTTTCCTGGATAGGAAGTGATTTGAGCATGAAGTTTTGACAAAAGATCCCTTCCCAGAAGAGAAAAACTGTATCTCCCATAGCACATTCTAATGTCTTCGACTTCCAGAAACTCCAGTTGCAGTGCAGCTAGATGTCTACTGACCAAGGAATATGTTGCTCTGGTGTCAATGGAAGAAGGTCTACAATGTGTCTCCCACACTGCTAGTTTCACCTGAGTTCTCAGACTCCGACCTCTCTTTCCTTTGCTCTGGGCATTCATTTTTCCGGTGCCCTTTTCCCTTACAATATGATTGTCCTGCCCTGGTAAGGGCTTCTCACCCACCAAATTTGGATCCTTCATGAGTTCCGGATGGATAGACCAGTTCAGACTCACCTCCTTCAGCTCCCAGAGCCAAATTAGGAGGAGGGTCCCCCAGGGCTGGAGGGACTGTGGGAGCCCTGACCTTGCTCACAGCAGCCATCCCGATCTTCCTGGTCCATCTCTTCTGATCTGCTATGTGCCACAGTCAATTCTTTTTGTGCTGGACCATTTTCCTATTTCCCTGGTCTTTGACAAAACAACTTTAATTGCAGTATAGTACAGTAGTTTAAAGATGCTGCCAGCAGCCAGCATTCTCCAGAGTCCAGGTCATACACAAACTGAGCAGTATTACAATAAGCATAGGTTTATAAGCATAAGTTAACCCATCAGCCAAAACTCACCCCAAAAGTGCTGCTTCCTAGGATGGAGGCTCCCCCTGACCATTCTACCAGACAGAACTCTGTAATTCAGAAGGAATTCACCACCAATGGCTGTTTCCCAGAATGAAGGCTTCCCATCCAGAAGCCTCCAACCAGAAGGCACCTTAATTAAACCAGAAGACACCTTTTAACCAGACAGAGCTCTGTAATATACCAAACAGAGCTCTGTAAACCAGAAGGCACCTTAATTAACCTGGAACTACAATTCTCAACCAGAAAGCACAGTGATTCAATCGAAAGGGAAGTGGTGAGGGTGAAGTGGCGAGGGTGGAGGGAGTGCCAAGAATTGGAGAAGCAGAGTCCCCAAGTGAAATCACTTGGCAGGTGCTAGGGAGTCTCCGGATTCGCATCCTGGAGCCCCCAGTACAAGCAGTCAACAGGACTCCCTGCCAGATACCAAGACTTACCAGCGAGTTCCAAAGTCTGTCCCACCAGGAAAGTTGGTGTTCATGCTGCCTGTCACCACCAGAAACAATAAGTAGAGACAAAGACTAAATCTTTATGGGTGCTTTATTCAGATGCCAGTATGTGAGAAGATGGTGGGTTATGTACCCTTTAAAAACAGTCTTAACATCTCATTTCAAACTCAAGCCAACCGTTTTATGAGAAGAAGAAAGGATGGATTAGGGGTTTGGAAAAAGGTTAATTGGATAGAAGGGTAGGTAAGGGGTTTGGAGAAAAAAGAGATAATTGGATAGGAGTTGCAGTCTGGTGGCAATTTTCCACTACTTCTTTATATGTTGAACAAAAATTCTTTAACTGCAACAAGGGTATTCCCTCCCTGGAACACAACAGCACAGATACCATCCCTCTGGCTTGCAGACCCCCTGGGGTACAAAGGTTGAATTGCTTGTCGACCTCCTGGAGTTACCTGGTCACGTGTTCCAGTTCATGGAACAACAGCCTTCCACATGCATCAGTCACTTAGGCTAAAATCTTTAAGTCTCGAGTTACAGCTTTAATCACGTAAACCTATCAACTAAGGCAAAAATCTTTAACTGGTGTTCTTCTATAATAAAGAATCTCCTTATTCTATTGGGCTCTCCTAGATAATTAAGGATAATCTTCCCAGTCAAGGTCCTTAACTTGCAAAGTGATACAAGTTAACATTCACAAGTTTCATGGAGAGGCTGAGATTCCACACCAACATGTTGTGTTCTTTTCATGTTTCTTCACTTGAAGTTTGTTAAGCTTTTTGCATCTGTGGGTTTATTGTTTCCCTTAAATGTACAGGAAAATGGACAAAAAGTCCATTTAGTTTTAGCCATAAAAGAAAAGATACATTTTTCATTTTCACCAATAACTTTTTTTATTTGGATATATTGAGTATGTTGGCTATCTCCCTCTATTGGCTTCTGGAGGCCAGGGGTGCTGCTAAATATCTTCCAATGCACAAGACGGTCCCACAGCAAAGAATTATTTGGCCAAAATGTCACTAGTACCAAGAAACTTCATAAGCCACTTTTGACACCTTTAATCAGTAATCAGTCACAGCACCTTTTCGTACCCTGCATGAATCTTGTTTTGCATTTCAATTGTGTTTTACCTTTTTTGAAATAATAAAGCATAATACATTGAAAATGTTGCCTATTTTCTTCCATCTTCAATATTAAAGGGCTGCACAAAAATTCACCAATTTTGGTAAGTTTTTTTTTTAACACACGCTGATATGACAGCCGTCATGATACAATCTAACAAAATCGTTTTGAATGAAGTTAAAGACAACCAAGCACTGCTAGAGTCATCGTACGGAAAAAGACTAAATGAATTTTTGGGCCAACCCAACATTTCTTCAAAATTTGTTTTCCATTTTGTAGTCTACCTTTGGCTAATTTATACTCTATTACTTTTTTTTGCCCCCCCCCCCTCTGTTGATAGTTTCTACTGCTATGTCTTTAAGTCCAATGATCTTTTTCCTGTTAGTGTCTAACTTGATGTTAATCTATCCAGTGTATTTTTCATTTCAGATACTGTATTTTCATCTCTAGAAATTCCATTTAGGTCTTTCTTATATCTTCAATTTTTTTCTTATTGTACTCATATTTTCTTTTGCCTTCTTGAACATATGGAATATATTTACAATAGATATTTTAATATTTTGTCTGCTGATTCTAACATGTGTAATTGATTTTCTCTTAGATAAGGATTATTTGTCCTGCTTTTTGCATGCCTGAAAATTTTTGATTGAAGGTCAGATATTTTGAATTTTATGTTGCTGAGTGTTACATTTTGTTATTTTCCTTTCACTATTGTTGGGCTTTGTTTAGAGACATAGTTAAGTCCCTTGAAATGAGTTTTGATCATTTTGAGGCTTGCTTTTAAGATTTGTCTTGTTTGGACCAGAAGAGCCTTTATCTAACCTAATTTGGCTCCACTTCTAAGGCAATAGCCCTTTTCAGTGTCTAACCAATATCTCACATACTAGGAAATCTTTTCATTTGGTCTGGTGTGTGAACATGACTTCCTCCTAGCTATGCATTAATTCCAGTAATGTTTACGTTCATTCCTTTCTGTTGGCTCATCCTCTGGCTTTGGGTGGTTTCTTCATATGCATGCTTTAACTAATTTCTCAGCTGAAGCTGTGAGGAAATCTCTCTTCACAGCTGCCTCTTTTCTCAGCTTCCTTCTCTCCACTACCTTGCCGCAGAAATTCTAGTTACCTTGACTCCCTGGACTTTCAACTCATGAAACTGTTGGGCTCTGTTTTGGTTCCTTTACCTGCGCTGTAGCCTCTCCAGGCAGTAAACCAGGGTAATAACAGGCTTCTTGCAGATTACAGCATTGCACTACCCATGTCTGATATTTGAAAACCATTATTTTACACATTTCATCTGATTTTTGTAACTGTTGAAGGTGTGAGGGCAAATGCAGAACCTACTACTTCATCATGCCAGGAAGTTCTCAGTAATTTTTTAAGTATAAAAACAAATATATCTTAAACATACCTATTTATTTAACAAACCATTTAAAAGCACTTATACAGCCCTGGCTGGCGTAGCTCAGTGGATTGAGCGTGGGCTGGGAACCAAAGCATCGCAGGTCCGATTCCCAGTCAGGGCACATGCCTGGGTTGCAGGCCATGGCCCCCAGCAACTGCACATTGATGTTTCTCTATCTCTATCTTTCTCCTTCCCTTCCCTCTCTAAAATAAATAAATAAAATCTTTAAAAAAAAAAGCACTTATACAGCCACCTCCTCAGAAAGTATTTCTTAATAGAGAAACTATGTCAGCACTGGCTTCTACTGTCCTTATCTCAACAATAGATGGGTCTGCAGGTCAAAGACCAATCTCAATTAAGGAGCAGAAAGACTACTAACAGCCTCATTCTTCCTCTCCAATCCAGTGAGATTCAGAATTTGAGCAGTGGCTCATAGCAGTCTCTTAACTGTGCATCCTGCTACCCCTCAGGCACTCCAGTCCCCAGGGTTGAGTTTCCATGGTCCTGTCTGTTCACTGTGACCCTACCTGCCTTGAATAAAGCTGACTGCACTAGAGCTGGGCCAATTAGTGAACAGGAATTGGGATAGAATCTATCTATTTACCCACTTACCTACCTACCTACATACGTACTTATCTAGAGAAAAGTTTGCAAAACACAAAGGAGAATAAAGAAATTCAGAGTCTGTGTGGCTGGACTACAGACTGGAGCTGGGACCTAGGAGCTGCCATATTCTGTGTGGGCCAAGACGAGTTGTCCACAGGCACAGAGAGAAAATAATGCAGCATATATATTGAGAAGCAGAGATGGCAGAACACGGCCTGAATTCCTTATGATTTTCCTGTTCTTCATTCCAATTCTTTCTTGAATTCCTGCCCTTGGGTCCTATGATATACTTCTCTGTGCTCCTCTCTTTTCCTAAAGCTAGTTTTCAGAGGCCTGTTACCTCCACAGACCTGGAATTTGTGTTGCTCAGAGCCAGTTACTGGGATTCTACATTTCTGAGTTTCTTTGCTGACTGTCAAATTTGGAAAATACCTATTGTCCTCTGACTGATGCTTTTTCTGCCACTGTGTATTTCAGTTTCTAAGATTAGCTTTTTTCTCTGGTCCTGTCACTCTCTCTTACCCTGACCAGCTCCTCCTGGGTCACTAAAGTCCTGCCCCAAACCTCAGTGATTGCAGCCCTTCTGCCTCGTCTGTGCACTGGCCTCCAGCATAAGGCCCGTCTGATTCAAGGACCTCCCATCCAGGAGTCTTGGCTCCTGTGCACCTGCCTGACAGGAATGTGATGAATCACCCTGAGGAGGCTGCCACTCTTCCTACTTTCAAGGCCAGGCCCCAAGGTGACATAGATTTTCCTTCTGACATAACTTCTGGGGCAAAGCAGGCTGCCACGCTTTGTGATATTCTTCTTTCTGGTGCAGCCAAAGTCATGGGAGGAGTTTGGCAGAGAGGGAATGAGTATCATTCATCATGCCTCCCTGTTTCCCTCAAGAGAGCACCTAGCTAATGCCAACCTATATAAAAAAGTGTAATCGAACACATTAATAATGAAGGCTGCATTATGCTATTTTCCAGGGTTGCAGACACACTGAAAGCTGGAACTTTCAGAATAAAAATGGACAAGTATTGCCTCCTATATCTTGAGTATGTATTATTATGAGAACTCTTTTTCCTTTCACACACCCATGTTTCTCAGCAGCTGACAATAAATTTGCTAAGTCCTGACATAAACAATTTTTACCAAGAAGGTGCATGAGGGAAGTTGTAGTGGGTTATTAAAGTAGAGGAGAAAAACCTAAATATTGCTGAACTGGTAACAAATGAAACCTAAAATGAGTAGTTAGATAGCCTAAGAGTACTGATCAGACAAATAAAAAGGTTAGAAGATTCCATGTGAATCTAGGTTACAATTATTGAACTCTTTCACAAATTTACCCACATTCAATAGATATGAACATTTTTTTAAAGAAGAGAAGCTTTGTATGTCTCTAATGAGTTTCAGGCTTTTGTTTTTCATTTTATGAACTAAAAAGCCAAGATAAACTTTTGTTTTGTAACATATATTTCCATCCAAACAAGAAAGACATTAAAATTAAAAGTACATTATAACCAACTTTAAAAAATGACTACTTAACTTCAATTTCCACTTAATAACAGTAAGAAAAAGCAGCGAAGGGCATGAATGAACAATGCACAGAAGACTAAATACAAATACAAATAAATGCTGTATATGAAATTATGTTCAACCCTTTTAACAAAGATGCAAACTGATGTTATAACATGGTACTGTTTTGTCTCCATCACATCAAAAAAATTGTAAAAAGATAATATTTGATGCTAGTAAAGATACATTGAAATAGTTGCTCATATATTGCTGATGAGAGTGTAAATTTACACAACCTTCTCAGAATAAATTTGGCAACAGGTATGAGGAACATTAAACATGTTCATTCCTTTTGACCCATGATTTTCTCTTCAGAGATTCTATTCTGGGAAATAATCTTAGTTATGGACCAGGATTTATGAACAAAAGTGGTTATAACAGCAAACTAGATAAAATATTTTGTGTCAGAATAATTTTAGCTCTCAGTACCAGAAATTCTGACAGTAGCTGACTTAAATGAAGAGGAAATCTATTTTACATAACAGGAAGTACAGGGGAGGAGGTAGGCTTCAGGGTTCCTGAATACTGCAAACAAACTAGGTTTCACTCATTTTTCCTGCAGTTTTCAGAGCTGGCAGAAAGTAAGATGGCTGTGCATCACAGTTCACAATGTCTCCACGAAGAAGAGAGACCATTTCTTCTCATGGCCGTGTCTTAGATAGGAGGAAATTGTCCCACATCTTCTGTTAGAACTTCCCTTCACATTGGTGGCTAGAAGTGGCCGTATGCCATTTCTGAACCAATCACTGGGAAAGAGAATTGTATTATTCTTAGACTGATCAGGTCCACTCCTGAAGCTCATGGTGGAATTATTTCTTTTTGAGGTGCACAGTTACATGAAGGAAGAGTTTACCTCTGAACAAACCATTGTACTTTCTGGAAGACAGAAAGAGCGACCAAAATTGCATATTATACATACATCTAAACACATTAAACTAGCAGTTTGGTAAAATAAGGTATGGTACATTCATGCTGTGTAGTGGATGATGATCTGGTCATTATAAATGTTGTGTTTAAAGAATGCTTAACATAGGAAACTTTTCATGCTATAATGTTGTCTTAGTCTGCTAGGGCTGCCATAACAAAATGCCACAAACTGGGTGGATTAAACAATGAAAATTTATTTCTCACAGTGCCAAAGGCTGTGAATTCCAACCTCAAGGTGCTGGCTAAATCAGTTCCTTGTGTGAGCTCTCTTGCTGGCTTGTCAATGGCTGCCTTCTTGCTGTGTCCTCACAAGGCCGCATGAGAGAACAAGCTCTCTGGTGTCTCACCCTGTAAGGGAGCTAATATCATCATGAGGGCCCCACCCTCATTATCTTCAAATATCACCACAATGGGGACATGAACATCCCATCCATAACAAATGTTATGTCAAAAAAAGATTAGAAAACTACATACACATTGTATCTATATAATACATGTGTGTATACATTAGAATATAAAGAAAGAAAGAGCAAAGAAATGACAAAATGTTAGCTGTGGGTATCTCTGTATTAAAAAATTATTGGTATTTTCATCGTCTTCTCTATTTTTTTATATTTTTTATCTTTTTCAACATAGGTACACATAGAAAAGAATAATGCTAATTTTATTCATAAAAATTCCACTCATCTTTGAGGTTAATGACAGCTGTAATTTTAGAAAAGTCAATCCTCTACTTCTAATTACTCACTGTAAGTGGTACAATATTTTAATATTTAATGACCTCTGTTTCTAAGAGTACAGGTTGAGGTCTATGGTGAAATATTTTTTTATAAGTCCATGGCTCAATGGCCTTCTGACTAGCTATTGCCATACTAACATATTTGACTAAGTTGGACCTTTCCATTATCAGACTGTAATACAAGCTCATTCAACTTCTTATTGTCTATCCAAGGTTTATCTTAAAGGGACACTGGAGGAATTGTCTAGGAAAAAATGCAAGGATTGAAAAAAGCTTTTAATGTGACAGGCAGGTAGTGTCAACAGTTATCCCAGTTTGCTCAAGGCAAGGAGGTGTCCCAGGATTGGAACTTTCAGTGATAACACCAGGGAAGGAGTCCTGGAAAAGCTGGGATGGGTTGGTTTCCCTGGTCATATTTCCAAAACTGCTCGGGCCAAGAGTGACACCTGGGTTTTACTGAAAAAAATGATATGAGGAGCTAAAATATATTCATTTTGGTTTTTTGGGTTCACTTTGTTTTCTTATTAAATCTCTTTTGGAGCATTCCAAGCTGTTCTGTTATGCTACTAAGGAATGGAATTTTTTGCAATTTTTCAGCCAACAGTCAAGGAAGCAGAAAGACTCAAGAGGCTGGGTGGGGTGGCAGCATCAGGAAACCCTTATGAGAAAAAAAAAGTAGAACTCAGTAAGGAGGGGCCTTTGTTGCTTAGATATCTAGAGAAATCTTGTCCATTGGAAAATTTCATTTTAAAAAATTAAGAATTTGACCTTTTGATAATGTCTACCACCCAAATTTTATTTATCTTTATCCTTGCTTTCAGTTCTCCTAAATCTGTTGTCATGAGCATATCATAAACTGAGTAGCTCAACCCTAATTTTAACATAGGCCTCATGTTCATGTATAGAGATTATGTGCAAAGCCACACCTAGTTTTCACAGCATTACAAACATAGATGCACTCTATGTGGTATGCTATACACAGCCCTTTTATTTTTAATATTATCTCATATTAGTTTCAGGTGTAGAGCACAGTGGTTAGACAATTATATATTTGACAAAGTGTTCCCTCCGTATTTCCAGGACCCACCTGGCACCATAAATAGATATTACGATGTTACTGACTGTATTTCCTATGCAGTACTTTATATCCCCATGACTATTTTGTAACTACCAATTAATACTTCTTAATTCCTTTACCATTTTCACCAGTCCCCCAAAGCCCCTTCCCTCTAGCAAACATCAGCCTGTTCTCCATAAGTCTTTCTATTTTATTTGTTCATTTATTTTGTTCTCTAGTTCCACATATAAGTGAAATCATATGGTATTTCTTTCGCTGTCTCACTTATTTCACTTAGCACAGTGCCTTCTGTGTCCACCCATGGTATCGCAAATAGTATGATTTCATTCTTTTTCTTTATGTACACAGACCTATTCTTTTCCAATAAATGTGATTATCAGGAATGTCAAGAAAAAAACTTCAAATGTGAAAATCCCTACATAGCTAACAATCACATACAATCATTTAAGTTAAAAGATTATTTATAACATGAATGATCACTATGTGGATGAGAAAAGGGCCATGTACTAAACCTGACAAGCCCGGGGAATTTGTCAGGCAGCTTTACAAACTCAAGAGACCAAAAGCAACCATGTACAGTGGTCTGAACATAAAAATTCCTAACCAAAAGCAAGTCATGGCAGATAGTTACATCATATCCTGTAGCTTCCTTCACAGAGATCAATCTTCATCCTAGGTGAGCCTGTCTATTGTCCTTTTGCATCAAAGACAACATACCTTTGAAATGTCAGAGTAATTTCCTTTTCTGACACACTCAGGGTACACTCACTGCACTGGAGTAGGAGACCACAGAACCACACCCCTTGTTTTCTTGTTCCCCAAACACCATCTCTACATGCTGTAAATGATTATCAACTATTTTGTACCCACAAATGTAAAAGTATGTGTCTCTCTGTTTTACTTTCTATTCCTAGATTTCCCCACTTTGTTTTCTTCTGCTGTTATTGGTGGAAGTAGGGTTCTTGCTGTGTAGCAAAAAAAGAATTTCAGGAGACCTCATGGGAGGCTGGGGCTCTGTGGCATGGTTTATTGGTCATGTGCAATTAAGGGAGCTCCCCTCCTACTTCCCAATGTCCCATCTCCATCCATCTCACCACGGAAAAAGTCCAGCCTTGTCTTCAGTAGGGCCAGGATGAAGGGCACTGCCCAGAGTTTATGTTTCATATTTAAGTCCAGTCCAGTCCAGCACTCAGCTAGCTTAACATGTTTTCAGCTGTAGTCCATGCTATGCTTTGGTATCCAGGCTCCCTCATGGAGGTCATGGGCTGCATTGTTGCTAAGGCCATGTGGCCATGGACAGAACAGGTGTGTGCACTGTGCAAGTGTGGGTCATAAGCAAGGGAGAGAGAGAAAGAGAGAGAGAGTGAGCAAGCTCTTCTTTGTTCCCCTGGGGATATAATCAGGAGCTTGGGTTTGGGACAGACCAGGTGCTTTCTCAAAATGACCAATCAACTTCCTAAGTTTTTGCAGGCTTTGGATAGGGCTCATCTCCCAGTTAGATTTACAGGCTTTTATGGTCCAGGACCTTCCCCTGCAACCTCCCAACAATCAGGGTGGAAGGGAGGAGTGTTAATCCTCTTGGAGCAATGCTATGATCCCCTGGAGTGTGAAAAGCTGTAGCTTCCTGGCAATGCAAACAAACTCCTGCTTCCTAGTTTATTAAGCTCAATGTCTAGTTTCTTTAGCTCTCCTTCTCAATATCTAGCTAAACACTGACAGTAACATTGCCTCCTTAATTTATCACCAATGGATTTCATGTAACCCTCTTTGCGTTTCCTCTTTTGATTGTAATGTATAAAATAAGTTGCAAAACTGCCATTCTCCAGAGCATTTTCTCAATCTGTTAAGATTTTGCTTCCCAGCAACTGTCATCAGTTTGGCTCAAATAAACCCATAAAAATTCTCTACAGGCTTGGACATTTCTCAGTGACAACTATAATTTCAATATTGGATGCTGCTGAGAAAAAAAGGTATTTAATATTAGATTTACTGTTCCAATCAAGTCAACTACACTGAATGGGTGGTTAAATTCAGACTCTAATGATTTAGGCTAATGAGATGTATTTGCTTTGTTCTCTTGAATTAGCATGTGTGTGCACATCCAGTAGCATCGTGATGTTTTCTGTGTTTGTTAAATGAATCAGTCTGTTCTTAGAGTGTGTGGCAGGAAAATATGTTGGAGAAATTTTCCTCTAATTTTTTTTTCTTTTCATTTCTTCTACTCCCTTTCTCTCCATTCAAGCTAAGTGTTGGTTTGATGAGATGAACTATTCTGGGTATTCAGGCAGACTTTGTTATAGTCCACTGACAAGAAATTTTATTGTGCCCCAAATATGGCATAGAAGCTGCCAAGAGCTGCTGGTCTTGAAGGAGCTGTGCTAACCAGCACAATGGACCAGTCTGCAATAAACTGGGTGGGTGGACAGTTGCTATTCAGAGGGCTCCATCTTGGTCCTGAGTGGCTGGAACCATCCCCAGTTTGTGGGAGGTCAGTAAGAGATGGAACGAGTTCCATAGGTAGAAAGTAACACTCTCCAAAAAGACTATTTAAACTTTCTGAGCGCTAAGCAAAATGAGGACTGACCCAGATGGCCTTAATACTCTCCTCAGCTTGATCAAACTTTAGACAAGCTTCTTCCTGACCACAGGCTCCTGATGGCCTTATTTTAGAGCATTTACTTTAGAAAGGTGGGAATTGTAATCCTTTCTCTGCCTCTTTGAAATTTTCTACAGCCCAGGAATGCCTTACTTAAGGCTATGAGAGGCTTTTCTTTAAAATATAATGATTAAGAAAGATAGAGCCCCTATATGGAAGTCTCTGGGAGACGATAGGATCCTAATGATCAATACTTAATAAATACAAACTGTTACTGGACCACTTCCATTCTGGGGCTGACCCTGTCCCAGGTTGGTCTGGAACCTTCCAAGTGTCAGGCAACATCCAGGTTCTTGACACGCTCAGGAAAACTTTCAAGGACAAGCCAGAGTGAGACCAAAGGAAGTTTTATTCAGGTAGAGAAAAAGAAAGAGGCCAGAGCACAAGTGCTGCTGTGAAAGGAAGGAAAAACTTGTCTGAGTAGACACAGGCCAGCTCACAAGTGAGTTGCGCACGCAGTCAGTTCTTGGAATTGTAGTATTTCCAAGGCGGTGGTGGGTGGGCAGGGAAGACTCTCTCCAAGGTTTGAGACATCAAATGCAGACTCCGCCTTCCAGCTGTGGGGGTGAGTGGCAGTCCATTCTGGAAGTGTCAAGACTTTCCGTCCTTCTCAGCCCCACTTCTACTTGTGATGTGGATTTTCATTATAATGACTGTTTAATGAGCTTTGGTGTTGTTCTCTGGCCAATTTTTCCTCCATCTTGGATTAGTCTGGATTTAACTGGTCCTTTTGTTCTCTCTCTCTCTGTCTGTGGCTAAGGTGACTTAAACCATCTGCTCTTAAGCATCTTCAGTTAGGAAGGATAGGGTTAATTGCTAAGCCCATTCCAGCCATTTGTTCAACCATTTGTCTGTTTCCTCATTCCACTTTCCAGGGAGTTTTCCTAATTTTTTACTAACCTACCTCAGGATGACCTAATCACATTGACCAATTTTTTTCTAAAGTCCTCAATATTTTTTCATGAGCTCACCCAGCATTGAAAAATCTTCCTGCCTTTTGTTTCCATGGAGTTTAGTTTTTCTCCCCTATTGCAGTAACCTTGAATAAAGTTTTCCTTGTCTGTTTAGCTGATCTGGCAAAATTTTTCTTTTATAAGATCTAAAAGTAGACAATTAAGCTGTCATGTAAAAATTTTTAAATTTTATTTATTGTATACTGCTGTTTGTGGCCTGAAATTCAAAAGCCTGAGAAATAGGAATATTTCTGCTCTGTGCTTGGCTCCTGGAATCCTGGGTATTTTGAATATTGGAGTCAAGTTCAAAAACAAACTGTTCCCTTACATACCTGCTCCCTTTTTGAAGTAATGTTTCTTGTTCCTCTTACCATCAGAAATGGTTACTTTTCTTCCCCCAAGTAGATTGTTTATGTTCCCTTCATAAACAGAAATTTTCCTTTTACATTCATTTCAAAAAAGTTGTTATGAGAATTGGAATTAGGATCTGTAAGCTGAAAAGCACAGAGTCCAGCCCTTGACAGCCACTCAGCCAATGCAAAGAGAGTTGCATTCTTTCATGAAAAGGCCAATACATTCAATGGCCCATCAGTAAAGAAGAGAAAGTATAAATTTAGGACTTATTTTTCACAGCTTGAGAAGGTGATGTAAAATTTATTTCTTAATTATAAATAACAGAAGTAAAGTGAAACAGCTTAAACAATACTTTTTAAATTCCATATAACCAGAATGAATGATGTAAATGTTTTCTACTATTGCTGTGAATTATTACCACAAACACCGTTCCATGGGTCAGAAGTCTGGGCATAGCTTCTCTCTATTGGGTCTTCTACTCAGGTCCTCACTAGAATAAAATCAGGGTATTAGCTGGTCTGGGCTCTTATCTGGAGGCCTGGGAAGATTCTGCTTTCAAGCTCATACAGGTTATTGTAGGAAGTCAGTTCCTTGAGGGTGATAGGAGTAGGCTCCTATTTCCTGGATGTGGCCCTCTTCACCTTCAGGCCAACAAACAACAGCATATAGAGTCCTTCTCATGCTCCGAATATCTGACTTCATCTTCTACGAGCTGGAGAGATCTCTGCTTTTAAGAGCTCATGTAATCGTATTGGAAAATCCAGGATAATCTTCCTATTTTAATGTCATCTGATTACTAATCTTAATTACATATGTAAAAATCTATTTTGCCATGTAAAGTAACATTCACAAGAGATATACCAAAGGCAAAGGTCACGGGGACCAAAATTCTGCTCTTCACAGGTGGATCTGGAACATATTTTAGAAGTAAAGGTGAAAAGACTTGCTTCAAAAAGTGTTTAACATTCCACCTGAGACATTTGCCCCTTATCCAGAAGCTTATTGAAGTCGCTCACATTTTCCTTCAGTACTTGCATTCATTAGTCTACAAATAGGCACAATAGGGCAAAGTAGGTTTATAGTTGTGAATATACAAAACACAGAGTTTATTCTCATGTTGTTATTTATTACTTATTATATTATTTCCCATCCTAACAACTGTGACTGCATCTGCCCCACCGTGCACTGCTGGGTGCTTTCAGTGTGCAGGAAAAGGGAAAAGACAATCACTCAAGAAATATTTGAATGTGGTAATAAGAATTGTGGTTTGTGGGGCAGAGACATGATGAAATTAAGCAGGAATTTTTGAGTGTCTAAATTACTTTTACCACTGTCTCCTTCCATGTGAGTGTACTGGCATGAACAGAAGCAGAAGAAATGAATGAAGAGGAAGGTGATTTGGGCTTTGGGGTCATACATAATATGTGAGGAGGGGAAACCAGAAATGTATTATATTAAAGAAGGTAAAGTGACAAAAAAGTATTTAAAAAATTCAGGAATTCCTAATTCGGAAAAGCCAAATGAAGGTAGAAACAGTGTTAGCATTACACAATGTCATCAACTAACATTTTTGAAAGAAATGTAATTGAGAGGTACACAAGTTTTTAAAACCATTTTCATAAAAGACAAAAGATCTCACTCCCTAGAAGCAACCCTGTCATTTTATAACGATATTCAACTACTTACAGAGACCCTTATCAAGTACCTCCTTGTATACATACAAGGATGTACACATCCCCCCACTTTGGCGGGGCTAGTATTGCGGGGAGGAGGAAGCCCAAGTAAAGACTGAGTGAACAGCTTGTTAAACCTAAGACAGGAAAACATGCTAAACCAAAGGGCCCTTTGGAGTGTGTTCTATTTTCTCTAACAAGCCCAGAGACTCCGGGAAAAAAAAAATCCCCCACAACCATAGAAAACATACATTTTATTTTGTTGCTCCTTCTAGCAGACACTGTTTTGGATTTTTAATGAAAAACAAGCTTGTGCTAATGATCCAAATTTTAAAACCTCTAGGTCACTGTAATAAACAGATGAATAGATTTTGCTTTTTATCACCTTGGATCAGCTAAAACAATTATGCCCTCTAGCCTCTGAAATTTGTACTGCAAAGGCCATTTTAACAGCATTTCCTGCTGCTTTATCCTCTTCAACTTTGGTTTGTGAAGTCAAAAGTCAGCAAAAACATGGTTTGTATTCACAAAGACCCCTCTAGGTGTAAGTAAAGCAATTAATCTGATTTGGTTGCAATAACATGGCTATTGTGAGGTTAATTTGTCCTCTTAGCTCTACCAGGAAAAAATTTTTAATTGCTTTTATGCTATGCTTGTATAATCATAGTTTTTTAAAATTATATGAAAAATACTCCCTAGAATTTGCTAAGCAAGAAGTTATCCATCATATCATAATCAAGGAACATTATGATGACAAATTATGGAAGCTGCCTGCCTGACCTACATTAACCAGCTGACATTTAGGATGCTGATCTTTAAAAAGCCACCTCAGCATCTTTTAACAATGCTTTGATTTGATCTATTTCTACTTTTTTGAGGCAATCAGATGAAGAGTTCTGAAACCTGTTTGTTAATTTGTTCTTTTGATCCTTTTGTGTCCTAACTGCTCACAAAGGCAGACCTCACCTTGAAAGAACTTAGTAGCAATTCTCAAAAACAGGAGTTTCAATGCCTTCATCTTGGGCCATCTTTAAAGGAATTTCAATACATATATTTGAACACACTAACAACATTTGGGCCACGTCTCTTTCATAGAGTTGAAATTCAGATAAGTTGTCAGGTTTTTGAGAATACCTTCCTACCTAAATTGGATCACTGCTAATTGTACGCATAAACTGCAATGCATAGTTAAGAGAGAAAATAATGTTGAAAACAAGCCTTAGGAGAGAAGATGGTGGCCAAGTAGGTGGAAACAGAATCCACTTGCTCTTACCCCTAACTTGGACTCTTGGCTGAAATTCCAACGAACAACCTGAATAATCAATGGAATCTTAGCTGGTATGAAATTTCAAAGCCAAGGAGTACAGAAAACACTTCACAACAGCTGGTAAGAAGATTTCATTAAGGTGAAGGGGAAATGTCCTGTGTATGGTGCCTGCAGCAGTGGAGAGACTGGTGAGAAATTGCAGCTTTGCTGCTCTCTCCTCTCCCAGGGCAGGGGTCCCCAGTCCCAGACCCCGGCCAAGAGTTACTTTGAAGGGTCTATGGAGTTGGGGAGGTCCAGGCCACACACACAGCGAGCAGCACGTCCATAGCTGCAGCACCAAACCAGGAGAATGTCAGAGGAGAGAGAGGAAGAGAGGGGGAAGGAGGAGGAGAGGAAGAGGGAAGGGGGAGGAGAGAGAGGGTGGAGAGAGAGATAGAGAGAGAGGGGGATGGAGAGAGAGAGACATCAATCAGTTGCCTCCTGCATGAGCCCCCACCAGGGATTGAACCCACAACCTAGGTATGTGCCCTGACCAGGAATCGAACCTGCAATCTTTTTTTGGTGTACAGGATGATGCTCCAACCAACTGAGCTACCTGGCCAGGGCTCTGACCCTTGTATTAAACTGTTTTTTAAAAGAATTCATAAAATTTTGGCAGATTAGATTAAATTTAGATTTTTAAAACATTATTTAAATAAAATTCCTCCTCAAAGAAATGCTTATTCTTTATACATTATACAGTGAACTTTTCTTGGGAACTATTTCTTTTAGCTTAAATAGAAAAAAACACCAGAGAAGCAGTTCTGTTGCCTCTTATGTATATAATATTTTTTTTTTGCATTTCTTGTAGCTAATTTATTTTTTAAAATGTTAAGAATGGTAGCCTGAACCATGCTTCTCATACTTGTCTGGAACGCTGTGGGGTTCATAGTGCAGTCTCACATCTGCACGGGGCCAGCTGTCAAAGATGGTGCCACAGGGAATCCACTGTAATTTTAAGACATGTTGCAGACTCACACATGTCCATAAATCTAAATTCACTGGAATGCTTATGGGAACACAGTCATCATGAGATCTAAAAATAAATCCTTTATTGCTTTCATTTTGAACTTCACCCTTTACTTGACTGAAATTATCTTTATTAGACAGTGAATGAAGGGTGTCATAATGAGTGAACAAGTTTTCTGGAGCAATCTGATCTGGAAAACTTCTTCAAATTCTTGTCAGAGCCAAATTTTAACTATAGCCAAAGCAGTTATGTCTATTCCCTTTAAGAAATATTGACCTTGCTAGTATTTGTGATATGTTATAGCTAACATGTAATGAGAAAAAATAGTAAAAACCATAAATTCACTTAATAAGTGCAGATTTAAGAAATCTGAAATCCACATATACTGCCAACCATATCACGAAAACATGGTGTCCACCTATAAAATTGTCTCTATCTACTGAATGAAAATCATTTTTATTTATAGGTAAAGTGGCCTGAAGTTTATTGAAAGAGAAATAAAAAGTTGAATTCACCTCAAATATTTCATAGTTCTTGAAAACTCAATGTAGTTACTATTAATTTATTTAATCACCTAGAATTATAACTATGTAAGTCATAGTTATAACTTACGTCATAGTTGTAACTTAATTCTCCCTTCTTAAACATTCCTAAGGGGTATAAAATCTTAAATAAGTACACATTTTTAAGAATAAGTATAAAATAATATTTAGATGAGATGTACGCATTTTCTCCCTCTTCCTCCCCACCTGCAACTACTAGACCTTTCAACACACAGAAGTTGAGGAGAATTGGGCAGGTTCATTGAAACTCTGAGCCCCCAGGACTTCATCTGTGGGCATCAAACACTTACATGTGGGGTAATTAGACGAGATGCAGAAGTGGAGGTGCTCAGTTTACCATTCCTTTCACTGGGAGTAAGCTCCTTCCTGCAAACCTGGGCCTCGGCAAATCACTGTTTAAAGTAAGCTACCGGCACCCTCCTCCCTGTTGAGGGCAGGACATTTTGGTTGTCACTTATTCATAGAGTCTCCAAGAGTCCAAGTTGATGCAATGGCAGGTGACACAAATCCTTCTCTCACTCACCACCGTTTCACCCCAGTGACCTCCCTCAGAGCCATGGGTAGCATCACTGGTTCTGATCAGGGCCCCCTAAGGAGCAGTGAAGAAAATCCCATGGCTGGAATTACAGCTTGGTCATTCTGGCCTCAGAAGAGCCCCTTCCCTCAGCCTTACACACATCCCTGCGTGTTCTCGTGTCCATTCCCATCAGGGGCTGGCTCACTCAGTGGCCCTCTTGGTCTCTACTCCTCATTCTCTCAGCAGATGATCTTTCCTCCTCTAACACTAGAAAAATAGAGACCCCAAGACAGGTCCTCAACCTCCCAACTTCTCCCCTGCTCCCGCCCTAGCTCTGTTTCTCATTTAATTTTATCCCATTTCTAGTGTACCTTCAATCTTTCCCTCTTCATTGACTTTTCCTCCACTTATGAAGCTGGCTGAGCCTCTCCTATCCCAAAGAGTCCCCATCAGTCCTGCTATCTTCTCTAACCACTTCCAACACCAATCTTACTTCTCTGCCACTGCTGGTATTCCTGAGAAAGTGTCCTGAACTCATCTCCATTTCCATCCACACCGGGTCCCACTCCTACTGTGTTATTGATGCTACTATGGTTAATGAGTATGTCAATTAATTCAATTACTAACAATGGTGCTAGGCATTGGGGGTAGAGCAGTGAACAAGGCAGACATGATTCCCATCATCATGGAACATAAACTATGTGTGTTTGTCAGTTCGGGACTTCTGAGAAACATTTGCCAAGGAGAGATTAGATGTGTGAGATTTATTGGGGGAAATGCCAGTGCAGGGTAAAGGAGCTAAAGTAGGCAGGGAGAGTTCTTAGATCACATTACAGGTCTGATGCCTATGAAAGGAGAGAAGGAAGGAGGGATTGGCTGGGAGAAGCCACAGACCACAGTGCAGGTTCTGAGAAAGTCTCAGCTGTGCTGATGGGATGTCACTGAACAAGTTTCCTGTTAGAGAAATCCTGTGCTGTGCTCAGTCAGTGATTGGGAGAGACCTCTGAAAGTGGGGGTGCGGTGTTCCA
The DNA here is from genome assembly GCA_004024845.1 of Tonatia bakeri. Classification (NCBI taxonomy): domain Eukaryota; kingdom Metazoa; phylum Chordata; class Mammalia; order Chiroptera; family Phyllostomidae; genus Tonatia; species Tonatia bakeri. Next base: position 43,623 of record PVIA01008185.1, read on the forward strand.
GGGCGGAAGAAGGTAGAAGTTACATTTCCTTCAGCAGGCTGGATATGTGCACTGCATACCTCCATAATCACCACCACCTGCACCACCAGCTGCACGGACTCACTCCTCCATGCATGTTCTCATGGTCCGCATGTGCCTGTTTCTGAAGGGAAACTAGAAGAGGGAGTCACCCTGCAGGGATAAACTATAGCTCCTGTTGCTACCGTTGATCTCAATCTTTGATGATAGCCATCGTCTCCCCCCTCCCATCTAAATCCCCGATCCTCAGTTATCTCTTCTGCCAGTCTTGTTGGCTTACGTAGTAGTAAAACCCCAAACCTCATCCTTGAGGGGTCCAATCCCTTGAAAGTCATGACCTTTTCAGGCCAGGGTTGCTGCACGTGTCCACTCGGTTACAATCGGGCAACGGAGTACCGAGAAACAAATGAACCACCTCGGTTCCACATGTCTTCTTTGCTGACCTCATTTCGTGGAAGCCGCCCTGCCTTTTCCTGCTGGTTGGGATAAATGATCTCTGCTGAGATGGTAAGCTCCCCACCCTACCTTCTAGTCCTGGGACACAAGGAGTTCTGTGATCTGGCGGTAGCCATAGCTTGCAGTTCCTGGGGACCCTTGCTTTGTTTCTTCACAAGAGTGTGCCCCCTGCCGCGGTGATGAGGACCTCCAACCCTGCTGAGTCCAGAGTCCACTGAACCTCCGAGTGCCGCTGGTGCCCCTCCACCAGCACACTCCCGGCGGCCGTGGTGAATGGTGTACCCTCTGGCCCCTTCACGGAATATGTTACCTTGCATTGAATCTTCTGGTTTCATGTAATATATCCACTCCAGCATCCCACTTCCTTCAGCCTTTTTATTTTCTCCTCTACCACATTCAGGGCAACTCAGGCATTTCCACTATGTCTAGCTTAGTACACCATTTTTTCCAGGCTACTGAGAGTCACCCTAGTTGAAAGTTTGTCACATCCCTTTCAGTCCTTGCCAGGGTAGTAAATACCACATCCTGAGAAAGTATCACAAGTTGTTTAATTTTTGCTCAGCCACTTTTATGTTCTGACTGCCTGATCAAGTGCCTTTAAAATTCAACTTCAGGAGAATTCCCCCAGTCTGTGTATAAAGATGCTGGCTAATTCTTGCAGTTTCTTCAATATAAATTTCTTTCCTTCCTTTGTGGGTCCAGCACCTTTAGTCAGCCTGTGTAGGGATTTAATCCTAATAATTAGCCTGGCAGCCAGAAGTGCAGGTGAAATGAGCTCCTGAGGGTGCTATACATTGCTTTATGGTAGAAAGAGCTCAGAGAATCTTTCCTCTCAGGGCTTCTAGCCCTTCATTCAGAGAGCTGGGCCACTGCTCCTAGGTCTGAGACTTCAGAGCTCTATGGTTAAAACTCACGGAAGCACCGGGCCAGACATCCCCATTTCACATGTCAGGTTCCCAGGTTTTCCCAGCCTTAGCTCTTACCTTACTTAGCACACAGACCTCCTCTGACTTAGTTTTAAATATCACTGGAGTTTGGCAATTTCAACTATCAGATCTTGTTTTTGCTCTTCAGTTGTGATTGGTTCCCACTGCAGGGGATAAGGTCTTCTTTGTAAACTATCAGATAAGCTCTCACATTTGGACTTTAACCTTTAACAACTCTTATTAGGACTTCTAGTCATCTCCTCATGAGGCTTCAGTACAACTTAGTAATAACCAGCAGATTCCACTGTTGGCTTTGTTCTTCCCTTATTTTTCAGATGTCTGCATCATCCCACTTACAAAGGCATCCCCTCTCTGCAGTTTCCCAGGTCATCAGCTTCCCAACCTCATCTGCTCTCTGTCTTCTCCCGCAGCACCTTAAGCTCCTCAAGTTCTCCGGGCATGTTCTGTGGGATCATTCCCACATGCCCTTGCCTATGGTAGTGCCTCTGTCCACATTTTTCACTCTTTTCCACCTCTATGACCCATTATTCAAGTTTAGCTCAAGCATCAGCTCATGAGAGAGTCATAACATAGACTTCGCTCTGCTTTAAGGTCGGTCAGACTTGGGTTGTGATCCCAGCTGTATCACTAACTGCTGTGAGAATTCAGCAGTTTCTTCAGGATGTACACTCTTCTGTTGGTGCTTGACCTACAGGGACAGTGGGTCTCCTGGGAAGCCCCAGAGTGCAGCTCTAGGCTACAGTAAGGATATAGTAAGGTGTCCAGTTTGGGTACAAGTGGAGCTAGACTGGGGCTTGGTCCTTTTAAAATGCAGCCAAGGACTCCTAAAGGCCAGGCTATCTGTGTAGGCCTTGGGAAGCCTAACCCAGTTAGAAGAGCTGAGGTTGCAATTGCTGGAGTGGTGAGATGTCAAGCAGTTGAGTTAGTGGTTAAGACTGTGGAGCTAGATGGGTCTAGACTCAAATCCTGACTCTGCCACTCAGCTGAATGACTGCGAACAATTTACTCAAGCTTTCTGAGCCTCAGTTTCTTTCTGGGAGACCTGGAAACAGTAAGCCTAGCTCATAGCATGGTGGTGAGGTTTGACTGACAGAATGTATAGAAAGCATCTGAGACTCTGCTCAGTATAAGAGTTGAATGAAATGTAGAAATGACATTGATTAGTTCACATTCCCATCTCAGGTGAGGGTCGGTCACCAGACAGAGGACCTGTCATAGACAGTGAAAAGGATATGCTAAGTGGGTTTCATGTCAGATGAGAGGAATTGGCCTCCTTTGTCTTTAAAGCTCTCTGCCTCCTCCTTCCCTGACTCTCTCCTTCTGTGTATTCAGTACTCCATTTCTACCCAGAATGCTGAGCTAAGTTCTCCCCAGCTTGTGCCCCATGGTTTAAATCTCATTTACTCTCTTGTTTCATCAACATGCACCTGTTCTGCCCACCCCTTCCCCTCTTTGATTAGGGCCTTGCTAGGAAGCTACCTAATTAATCTGGTGAAGCAATTAAGGTCAGGGCATTAGTGGCTGATAATGCTGCATTCCTCCTAGGGAATCTGCTGTATTTTAATAGGAGTCTCCTTAACTTGATGCAAAGGAGTGACTAATGGGCTAATTTCAGGACCCTTGCAAGGTCAACATCATTGGGACAGCAACCTACATAAAATCCAATTGGAAAACAGAATAGGAGGCTGGCACTTTGTTGAAGGAACAGAGCTGCTTCAAGGAGCATACCAAGTGGATTGTGAAGTAGAGCTGGCTCAGATAGGTACATTTCTGAGCCACTGGTTTCATTCAGGGCCTCAGCCTCCCTTGCCTCTCCTCAGGTCTCCCTGCCTCCTTCGGTAGGTCCCTTTCTAGTCTTTCTTCCATACCACTGATTGGGGACCTTTAGAAGATATCATCCTGAGGATGTAACCTTCTTTGCTTAAAATCTGTTATCAGGTCCCTATTACCTTCAATGTAAAGTCTAAGCCCCTCAGCCTGGTACCTCAGCCCTTCCTGTCTGGCCTCTGCTTTCTTGCCCGGTCTCATCTCCGGCTGCCCCCATCACGTACCCACACCACATGACTTGCTGTTCCTGAAAGTCCCCCAGACCTAGGATCTGCACTCCCAACACCCAGGCTGTCTTTACCCTCACCCCAACCTCACATCACGCCCAGCAGCTCCTTCTCCTCCTCTAGCAGATTGCCCAATGGGCTCCTGTTCATTTTTTCGACACATCTTTTATCGCTCCCTAGTGAAGTCTTCACGATCCTTCCACCCTCACTTGACCCAGGAAAACAGTTATTTTCCATTTTGTCCTACCAGCAGTACCTCTTTTATAATATTTGCACTTTAAAAAGTCACTTATTTTATACATTTCCCCCCACATGAAGGGAAAGCTCTTTCAGCATGTGGAGCATGTCCTTCTTGTTCGAGCCCTTAGCCTCGGAGGTTGCAGGTGATTAATAAATGTGTTCTGGATGGAAGGAATGTGGCTATGAATGGCCAGAGTTTAATCTGCATTCTGTGTCAACTGCATAGTATTGGGCCATTTATTTAATCTCTCAGTGCCTCCACTTCCTATTTTGGAAAATGGGAATAAAACACATACCTATGAGGATGGAAATGAGACTTCAAGTACTGGAAATGTCCTGCCTGGGCTGGGCACAGATGGATGTCACATCGGGCTGCTGTCCCCACCTTTACTCACCTTGGTGTATATCAGTGTAGTTGAGCTGCAGTACTTTTAAAGACACACAGCCAGAGTCACTGGAGAAATCAAGACCCCGGGGAGGAAAGTCGGTGCTTGCTGAGCACCGTCCGTGTGCCTCACCTCCTGCTTGACATTTAACATGCTGTTCCCAAGGCTTTCTTCCACTTCGGGTGTCCGACTTGCTGACTGCATAGAGTCCAAGAGTAATAGTCATTGCTCAATGAACATTTTTATTTAAATAAATTTGATAGAATATTTTTTATGTCGACTCAGAGTTTGAGGACCATTTTCTTCTGTTGTGCCTTCTCAGTAATTAAGTTACACATTTTCCTTGAACAACTATTATGCTGACAGATATATAGATTCTATTACTGATGATTGCTTAAAAGAGACTAGTGTCCTTCAGCCTGGAATAAATGTATTTGGTTTCTGCGTTTTGCCAGCTTTGTGAGTAAAAAATTTGAAGAAATAAATATCTACTGTAAACTGACATATTCTCTACTAGTAACAAATAGAGAAAATGAAAGAGACGGTGGGGGGTGGGTTTCCTATATGTGTGCAGATACACAGATAAATCTCTCCTCCATTTGATAGCTATTCAGAGCATACTACTAGCCTGTATCTTGGAATAGCTTATTTGTTAAATGCTGGGAGAATCAAGTAACTGTAAGGGAGTCTGACTACTAAGGAATGTCAGTCTTCGAGATGTATTGTCCGCTCAAAGAAACTGACAAGAAAATCTTTCAGGAACCAGAATCAGAAGACCTTCTGGGTACAAAAGGAAAAATACTACAATAAGCTCTTGAGTACTGAACACTTTTAAAACAAAGGGAAGTGACAATAAAATATTATTTCCTTGGTTTTGTGCAAATTCAGTCTGTCAGTACCTGGGCAAGAGTTTTCCAGTCCTTCATTATCAGATATGACTCGTAATATTTATATGCTATTATTTATTGCTTTGTTGTCTCTTTAGAAATGTATAACCCCACAGCTACATATATAATGGCATTGTGTGGATGTTTAATTTGTATGTGTTTATGATTAAGGAAATATTTGTAGTGTGCCTTATACATGCCATGTAGTGTTTTAGGCACAGGGTATATAGCAATAAGTCATTGTCTGTTCTCCAGAAGTTTACATTCTAAAGCTGGGGGTAGATGGAGAAAACATAGGTGTTAAATAAATTCATTAACAAGAAAAACATAAGACAGTAAAAAGTGCTATATGCACGAGCAATACAAATTCTGTAGAGTGGGAACAGGCCTGGCATGTTGAAGGAACAAAGGTGGCATTGTTGGACAGAAGTGATAAGTGTAGTGGTAAAAAGCAAAGCGAGGTGGAACACCAGACTTAAAAGAACATAGGTATTAAAGTTTGGGATTTATGTTCCACGCAATGGGAAGCTATTGGAGAGATTGTACTCTGAGTAGTGACATTTCTGAGTAGAAATGTTTACTCTGAAAAACATTTAGAAATGTGGGTGGCGAACAGACTCCTGTGAGTTGAGCCATGTTGTGTGTCAGATATAATTGAAAAAATAAATTTAAAATAAATAAATAAGTAAATAATTAAGTAAATAAATAAACAAGTGCAAAGGTCTCCAGTGAGAAGGCACAACTTCCAGCCGGGACAAACGTGACGGCAGCACAGAACAGGACGACACCAGTGCAGATGCAATCAGTGGAATGATTCTACACAATTCACATTTGTCATCTGTTTATTAATTGTTCATGAAATTTTTCTAAATAAAATTTTAGGCATGGAATCAAATTCTCATGAGAAATTATTCTAATTCTGCTAAAGGGGTGGTAGAAGAACTAGAATATCTTTGTCTTTTTTACTAAATAGTAAATGTAAGCCAAGCACTGTGATTTATGCTTCATGTTATTTCATCCTCATTACCACCCTATGAAGGAGATATTATAATTATTCCTATTAGACAAGATGGGAAAACTGAGGCTCAGAAGCCCACAGTCACACAGCTAATTATAGGTATAATTAGAGCCTTAATCCAGATCTGTTTCTATCAAATCAGAGAATTTGAAATTTAACTAACAACTTAAAGGGCCTTTCAAGAATGAAATATATAAATTATTTTCTATAAATATCCAGGACATTTTATTCCTGTCCATCATAATTTTATCAAGGACTCTAGATTCTACCATTGAATAAATATCAGGGTCGGGAGCACATAACGAGTCTGTGGCCGTGACTTTGGAATGGAATATAACAAAGAGGAACGAGGAGTTGCCAGGTGGGTTGTGGGTTTCTCCTAAGCTCTAAAATGGGGGCAGGTTTCTTACCAAGCACTTACAGGACAGCCTTCTTAAGTCAGGAATTGCTGAACAACCTGAGTTTGTGTTCTGATTTTAAAATTCTGTTAACTCTATGTAAGTGTCTTTTAACCTTGTAGTCCCTTTGCTATAGACCCTCTCAGTATCCTCCTTCAGGCCCTTATCACCTGGTGCCTAATCAGAATAATGCTGGTATTGCTTTGTAGTTCACACAACACCTCACGTTATTACCTCAACTCTCCCAGCACTGAAACAGATAGCAATATATTTTGTTGGTTTGTTGGTACGTATATCTTTTTTCACTTTTTAACATATTTGTGATTAGAATATGGTTTACACTCAGTGGCAACTTACAGTTGCTGCCGGCCTGACAGCGGTCATCCTGTAGTTGTTGTTAGCTATGTTAGCTTAGCATGACACGTCTTCCCTGGCGGCATGCGTGGAACTTGTTCTTCTCACTGCTAGCTCCTCACAGACTGTTTAAGAAATATGAGTCCTGCTTATTGCCTAAAAAACCTTCTATGGAACACCTTGGGAAATTTCTAGTAACAAAATTCTCAGAATGAATGGGGCTTGAAAACATTACAGAGACAATAGTGGAGTACTCTTTAAAAAATGGCACATCACCAATGCCTCTATGGCACAGACAATGATGCTATATAGACAAAATATGGGTGCAGACTATTCAGACTCAAAGAGTGATTCAGAAGACTTGCACTATGAATGAAAAAGTGTTCAGAAGTTCCTTAACCCAAACTGTCTTGGTTCATGGTATTTCTAGGGTCTCAGTGATTTCTACAGCACTCCTAGGCTCGAAGCATATCGAACTCTTCCATTTACTAAATAGTTAGGTCCAATAACTTAGTAACCATTTGAAAATTTTTTTTTATTTCACTCTTAAATAACTAGAATTACCTTCTAATGGAATTGGTGTGCTTTTTGAGCACTGCACAACTTCCAAACCTGGAACCAGATTGGACACTGGAACCCATCTCTCCTGTTCCAAGTAGGTGCTTTTATATCCCACCTCTTGCTTGTAACCCAACTTCACAAAATCAATGTCTTCAAAAACAGTGTCGCCTGATCTAATGTTGGAATTGTGAATGATCGCAGGCTCATAGTTTGTATCGTGTCTAACAGATGTCAAGTATCACTGTTTCCCTTGAAAATATAAACTATCCCACAGCCCCATATGAGTCACTGTGGCTCCTTTAGGTGGCCGGGGGCATGTTTTGGGAACCATGGCCTTAACCATTTTATTTGGCTCATAGTTTAGTTTTACGAATGTATAACAGTAACATATGATAAAACACTACATCTAAAAAGTATACAAGAGCAATTCAGTAAGCATAAAGTAAAAATTCCAAAGTGATAAGAAGTCATTTTGTCATAACTTTATTGACAGTAATTTGGGGGTACATAGTGCTTTTTTGTAACTGATGGCGTCTTAGACTCTACTTTATAGATCAAGGTAGTAAGGCATTTGATTCTGAATTGATCTCCTTGCTTCTAGGCACTTATATAATACTTTGTTGCAAGGTCAGTTGTCCTAACTCATAATTTTTGTTATGATACTTTCCTTATCAAAATACTCGGTAATCTGCCTTTGCCTATACAATAAAATCTAGCTTTCTTAATGTGACAAGTAATGTCCTCTGAGGTCTATTCTAATGTACTTGCCTTTGCAGCCTCAGCTGAGGAGACTGTCAGCCTGCATCTTCTGTTACGTGGTGAATTACTTTTTCGCTCTAGGCCTGAGTTTCCCCATCTACGAAATGAGAGGTTGCATTGGATTAATGGTTCCTAACTTTTTGAAAAAAAAATTAGACAATGACATTCAATTGCCAGGGTTTTAGTCTATGATTAAATTTAATATTCACAGAGTTAGTCTATCTTAATAGTATTGTGTTGCCAATAAAGTAAATTATAACCTAACACAGATAACAAGGAAAAACTAAAGTTAACTGTATAAAAAACTCAGTGTTGTCTTTATTGTTTTCATTTAGACTGTTGAGCACTGGTTCTTATACCAGCATTTGGGACCAACAAACTAGACACTTACTATTTAAACTGAAGCTTTAGACCAGGAACATCACATCACCTGGAGGCTTATTGGAAATGCTGAGTCTCAGGTCTGCTGAATCCAGATCCGCATTTTAACATGACTTCAGGTGATTCCTATGCACACTGAAGTATGAGAAGCCTTAGACTAGATACTTTCCAGCAAGAACATTCCCTTTTATCTCTCATCCTCTTATACAACCTTGATACAGCTGCCAAGCCATTGCTTGCATTGAACTCATCTTGTACTTTTCTTCCACAGTCCTTGTTGCTCAGCCAACTCAATGCCCTCCTCCCACCTATTCTTCAATGACTGGCTTGGATTCCACCTTTGCTCCTGTGTCCTCAGCTCTGTGTGACTTTAGGCAAATTGATTTTCCAGTGTGAGTCACAATTTCCTTACCTATAAAATGGGAATAAAAACATCTATTCATAAAGCTGTTAAAAGATTAAATATATGTAAACTTTGTACCACAGTGCTTGGTATAATAGGACCTTAAGTAGGAGTAGGTGCTATTGTTGGTCTTACCGTAGCGGTAATATAGCAGTAATATCAAACAGACAAAATCTCCTGCCTTGTGGAGCTTACTTTCTAATGGGCAGTGCTAAATTAACACTTGTTGGGTGCTATAATCACATCTTAACTCGCCATACAGTCAGTCCGTCATAGGCCAGCTGAGTCTCAGAGATTGTCAGAAAGCCTGCTGTGAGGTTTTTGAATGCTTATGATACTTACCATATTATGTTTTTCATTATGGCTATTTACGTATTTTCTGGCTCATCAAACTCTAAGTGCCTTGCTTCTATGACCTATATCCTCTGGCATTTTACACATAGAGAGTACACTCAATGAATGACAGACTTCTAGGAAGCCTCTCTTTCAGAACTCCCTTTGTTTTCCAGTGTGAGGCTGCCGTAGTGAGGGCTGTCTGAGCAGTCGTCTTAGATGAGGGGATTTCTGGTTCCAACGAGACCCTGTTCTCTCTGTATTACACTGCTTGTCCCAGGCATTTAAGGTGAGCACCGGTATTTCTAGCCTCACTATTGTTAAGTTACCTCATCATGGATGCTGATGGCTAAAGGAAAAACTTCCAACTAGAAAAAAACAATGCCAACCATGGGCCAGTGCTGAGTGCACAGGCTTTTAGTCCGTTACATCACAGCACATGTCCATTCTCCCTGACTTTCTGATGTGGCCTTTCCTGTAACGTCAGATGGCTACTATAAAAAGATCTTGGAAACGTTTGGTTTAAGTATAACAATTATCTCTAAAGCAATTTCGGGAAAGTAAAATTTAAAACCTGCCATTGGGATCCTTTTGGCCTTGTCTGCCCCATGAATTTAATTAACACCCATTCTTTTTCAATTAAATCACCAGATTTGTTTTGGCAAATCTAAGGTAAATTCAATTTGTCCTCTCTCTACTACCCCCTTTTGTAAGGCCAGGGCTGGTGCTTCTGTAAATCAATTTCCTGAAACTAGGTCAACACCAACGGAAAGGGCTTGGAAACCAAGACTGTCTGATTCACTGGAATGTCAGCCCCCAGCTGGGGCCGCCCTCTTTTCTGGAGTCTCATCACCAATGTGCTGATTAGCTTCTCTTTCTATAACAAGCCCCAGTAAAGCTGCATCTCACAGAAAACATCCATATTCTCTACATCCTCAAATCTACCATCAAAATCCAAGATGCTTGGGGAGATCATTAATTTAGACATTTGAGTGAACAGCCCTTTATTTCTTTTTTTTCCCTGAGTAGCAAGTTATGCTAAGTGCAGGGGAGGAAAACTCAATAACTCATGAAACAGGCATTCATCTTACTTTTAAATTTAAATCACCAGGGTGAAGGGTCAGGAAAGGCTATGACAGAAATTCTTGCAGAAGAAAATCCCCTGTTGCTCAGCAGCCAGTCATCTTCCTGCCGCATAAATCATTGCATTCATTCTGTGGAATGTTGGCTCCAGCTGAAACCATAGTGCCCAAGAGCAGGGATTTCTTCAGGGTTTCAGACTGTGACAGTTGTATCTATCTGCGGTCAGCCTGACGGATAAAGAGCCTCTTCGAGATAGAAGATTCATTAAAGGGTCACTCCTACTCACGTGCTTAGCGCTACCCTGGCCCCACCGTGGGAGTGAGGAATCCGCATTGCTGCACATGACCTTCACCTGCAGCACACCTGGGCTTCCTGTTCCCCTCAAGACCACCTGCGCTAACTGGCTATATGCTCCTGCTTCATTTCTTTTGACAAGATACCAAAATATTTAGCAGACCAGGAGGGTGCAGACTTTTGACTCTAATCTGAAACAAAAGAATGAACAGAGAGTCCAATAAAGCTAATTTTTCTAAAGTAGATATTTCTGGACTTCTTTAACCCCTTCTATTATTTTATGATCTCAGCATCATCAGGAATAAGATTCACAGCCAGGCAGGAGGCTGCCCTCAGATACACAGGGAAGGACATGACCTTTGGCTTTGGCAACCTTGTCCTGCCTTTCACCTCTCTCCCAGATGGCATCATTTCTGTCTCATCACCTGTTTTCCCAGCTCACCTGCAGTTGTGTGCTCATGACCCCTCCCCCACAGCCCCAAGCTTCCCACTCCTGCACCTGTCCCTGTTATATGTGCCAGGCTCTCTCCTTCATTATCTCCAATGACAATACACCCCCTGCACCATACTTCTATGTCCCCACCTTGGTTGGAACGAATGCTAAAACAGTGTGGTTTATTCATGAAGGCTGAGAGTAGGACATAGCAGCTCATGGGTCGGGAAGGTCCTGACCCATCTCTGCTTCACACCTGAATCCAATGAAGGTTCCTGCTATGACAACAGCTTCCCTGCACCCCGAGTGAAGGTGAAGGGAGGTCACCTCACTCTTCCATCTGTTCAGGTGCTGTGATCCTGGAGCTTAGGAAAGAAGCCCTGGTGGAAATGAAGTCAGTCCACAGGAATTTCAAACTGAGCTTTTCTAAGGGATTTTTGCAGGGTGAGACCATATGTGCCCACATTTCCCCAAAGTAAGGACTTAAAGCACAAGGAAGGACCTCATTTAGCTGCAGATTCTCTTCCAGAAGTATTGGACCCCACAGGGTTCCCACAGGTGGGCCAGAGGAATCTCAGTCCTGGGGTGCCTCTGCACAGCGGGGTAAGGTTTAGTTCTAACTTACTTTCTACTGTGATTGCTATCTGCTCGAAGCAGTCTGCCTTTGGCAACCAGAAGACATCCACTGTGGGCAGCCAGACCAGAGGCTTTCTGTGGGGTAGAACATGAGCACCGTAAAGCAAGAATTTCATCCCTCTTGAACAAAGCAACCACCCCACAACCCTGAGAGAACTTTTCCCAGGTCAGTGCTTCTCAAATGTGAGCATGCGTCAGAATCAGCAGGAGGACTTGTTAAAACACAGACTGCTGGCCCCACCCTTAGAAGTATGGATTGAGTAGGCCTGAGGTGGAGCCTGAGAATTTGCATTTTTCCTAATTCCCAGGATGCTGATGCTGCTGGTCCTGGGACTCCACTTAGAGAACTACCATTGTGGGTAAATGTAGCAGGTTCGTGTAGTAGAAATTAGTGAGTAACTACCAGCAAGTTTCCGAGGAATGGGGAGCCTGGAGGAGGCAGAATAGTGTTGGGTTGGCCTTGGGCATGAGATTGTCCTCTGACCTCATCATCAACAAGACACTTTTTCCTGCTGCTGGTAGGACAGGGTGAAGCACAGGAGCCAGCCTGCTTTTTTCCTGGCTGCCTCTCTTCTTCCCATCCTTCCTTTTTACTTTCTTTCCCTATTTTTCTCTCCCCTCCTCCTTTCCTTTCAAAGTCATTTTATCTGAGATATTTTGTAAAAGATGTAATATCAAAAGTAGATTTACAAACAAATCAGAATGCCATTTCAACAACACATTTCCCATGAGATTGGGAGTCTGGGGAGGGTAGTGGTATATAGGAGGGCCCTACAAGGGGCGAAATGAAAAATTCAAGAACAATAAAATCGGATCCTTCTCCAGATTCAAACTCCTTCTCAGAAATTATTATTCACTAGGAGACACAATTAGGCAAGTTAAACACTATTGCTTCTGTACCATATGTACTTTACACACGGAGGTATGGTTACTAACTCTTTGTTTTCACATGAGGAAATTGAGTTTTCAAAAGGCTAATAACATGGGCATAGTCTCTCAGCAACTCTGACCTAGAGCAAAGATCTTAGTTCCATGTCTGGGGTGGCTTCCTTCACAAGACCTACTGGGATGATGGTGACAGATGTGGGTGGTTGCAGGAGAGTTGATAATCCACAGAAGAGCTATTTTGACAAATAACTAGAGACTAGGAAATGGAAAGATTCTACAGCCTGGCTAACAAATTTAGAGGTTTAAAATATACACGAGGAATGAAATGTAAGAAATTGGAAGGAAGACATGAAAATTTTCAATTGTTAGAAAAGAATCAGCTAGTCACAGTTTGCCCTGTACTCTCTCCTTGTCTCTGTTACCTATCCATAGTAACCAGCTGGGTACAACCCCAGGCCTGCGATTACACTTCATTACCCGTAGGGACCCCCCACACTAGCTGGGCCTGAACATGGAGACCAACTGGACTGGTTGCTCCTGCTCCAGGACTACTCCCACCTTTCTGCCCCCGGGGATTACCGTAGTATTTCCCACTGTTACCTGTCTGAACTTGGCTTTACTTCTAAGGCCAACTTCACTTCCCAGCTGCCTGATGAAAATCTCTACCAGGAGCCCACCTATCTTCAAACTCAGCACTGCTGAGCTGAATTAGCTTTACTGCCAATTTCTCCTGACTCTCCTATTTCTAAGGTTGACCAGATTTGAAAACAGCAATCATCCTGATGCCTTGTTTTCTCTTCCACAGAATTCAGCCAATAAACAATCCATCACCTTTCAAACATCAGGGCCACAGTTCTAGCTCGGACTCTCACTTTCTGTTTCAGACACTATCACTGCATCCTCTTATCTCTTTTCACTTTCAATCTCTCCCAACTCTGACTTGTTCTCCATGCTGGGACCACATCAACCTGGAATAGCCCTGATTACATTGCTTCTCCGCATTGGAATGTTCAGTGGCTCTCCATTGTTGAATCAGGGACATATTCTTCAAATTGGTTTCAGAGCCCCCAACATATGGCCCTGGGAGGGACATCTGCTTGTTTTCCTACCCAAAAGCTAGTTCCTTTTTTAGTAGGTGCCTTTAAGATTCTTTATGGGGACACGTGCCCTCCTCCCTAATCTACATGGCTCGGGTGGCGCTGATCCCTTTTGCTGGCTGTAGGAGTAAAGACATGACACATCCTTCTAGACACAGTAATTGGTTCAGGGATAGGCATAAATGAGTTAAATCACACCAATGAGTCTCTATTCTAAAGCTTTTATCTGAACAACTGAGAAAGAGAAGTTCATTTTCTGTTGAGGCTGCTAGGAATAACTATGAAAAAAGACTGGAGTTGCCAGAAGTTAGCAAGTATAACATGATAATGATGCCAACAGAGAGAGAAAAGTTTAGAGAGCAAGGTGGGAGTCCCTGGATCCAGCTCTGACTGAAGCCAGAGCACCCCCTTGACTGTCCAGTCAAGCATGCCAATGCATGCCTTTCTGAGCTTAGTCCAGTTTTAATTGTGCTGCAGTCACTTCAACCTAAAAAATCCTGACCAATACAGCCTGCATCTATCTCTCAAACAGCTCCTATTCCTCAACAATTACACTGAAATATTTGCTCTTGTCTTAAAAGCATAATGATTTTACATATTTGTGCTTTTGCTTGTGCTATTCTTTCTATCTGCAACAGAGTCTGTAGCCATCTCCATCACCCCAACCTTTTATGGTGTCTTTCAGATGCCGCCTCCCATCTGATGTATTTTCTGCTTTTCAGCCATGTAGTGTTTTACCAGCATTTGAATCCCCCCAGCCAATTGATTCTACTTTGCCACTAAATACAACATCTTTCACTAGTTGTCCATATTAGATGTTCACTAAACTAGTGTGAATTGGACCAAAGGAAAATGAAGGGCTTTACACATAGAAATGAAGCTAACACTTGTTGGATTAGATTGGCTCGAAGTCTTGAGAAAAGTAACAGAAAATAGCTTGTTATCCCTTCTGACTGTTGTTTCTTCCAGCACACAGGTAGGCATCTTCACTGCTACTCCCCTAATCACACATGTCACTGTAAACTATAATTTTGTAACATAAAAACACTTTAGCTTGAACCTGTGGGAAGCAACAGAACTGGTCATAGAGAGATATTGTACTACACTAATATTGGTGCTTCTTTTTACATAGAGACTTTGTTATTGTTTTGTTGTTTCTTCTCAAAGTCAATATTGTAGATTTATTTCAATATTTCAGTATTTCTGAGGCTGTTGTATTGCTTTCTTCTTCTGAGTCCTACAAATCCTTTCAGCCTTGTTGGTTTTACTATGACACTATTTGAAAGGAATGTTTAGTTGCATTCAGTGTTTATATAACAACTGCCAGTTTATTCTCCAAGTGATTACAGCTCCTCTCTGGGAGAGGAAAGTAAGGACGCTGCAGTTTGGCAGAAGACAGGCTCTTTCCATAAATGCTGACCTGAGTGGCTAACAAGAAAAGCCTAAACACCTTGATTTCTTGTCTTTGTGACGCCCTAAGGCCCACTTTTTGTCCCTTAAGTTAAAATAGTTACTTTTATGTCACATAAACACAGCCTATGGGCTCAGACATTGAATCAAAAGGAATCCTAGGACTGAAATCCAGACCTTTTTTCCTTCATTGCCACAAGCTCCATCTACTTGAAGAGCTGCTTTATAGTTTAGCAGGAAAAAAACAAACAAACAAGAAGGCTATGGTTATTTGGTAGATTAGAAAAGGAACTCTAGATAGTCTATGCTTTGTTCCAAATTTCTGCTCTGATATTCTTTCGTATGGGACTTTCCAGGGAAAGAAAAGCCAAAGGAGCATGCTGACTTCTTTAGAAAGGACTTCCCAAAGCCCCATCTAGCTTCTACTGGCCCATTCATCTACTTTTTATCTCGGTTTTACTACTCCTACTGCTTCCCAACTTCTCTCCACTTTCCTCCTTTCCTTTACATGACTTCTCTTTGTGGCCTTCCATGTCTTACCTTCTCTGTGTATTTCACTTTGTTCCCAGAACAAATAGTTCATTATAATGGTTTAAGTTCAGAACTCCTTAAGAGAGACCTATTTAGGCAAAGCTCTCATGCTGGACCCTAAAGTGCCCCCAACCAGTGGGTTTCTTGATTGGCTGCCCTGGTTCATTCAGCAATGGTGAGGCAACTCTGGAGAAGATCTCTTCTGAAGAGGGCGGTGGGTATGGCAGACATTCTGGACCTTGGCTCATCCAGGCCAAGTCAGCTCATAATGTGATGAAAGAGAGGGAAGGTTTCTATGTCTTTATAGTATCAGAGGATATTATCAATTCTTCTTTAGAGAAATGGTAAAAGTGTTCTTGAAGAATATTTCTTTTAAAATAAAAGGGGTGGGGGAGAAATGAAGAATCTCACATATTATTGTGGACTTACCCCTCTTCAGATAGCTTTACTGTCATCTCTATGGGACATGGAAGAGGAGAAGTAAGTACAGGTCTTCAGTCAACTTTCTGAATGGGCCAGCACCTAGCTTCTGCATTTTGATTAAATGCAGTCCACTTTAACATAATTTGGATCCTTGAAAGCAATATACAAGGTCTGGCAGAAGTAGCAACACAGAGTGGTTGGTAGGGTATGTGAATGTCTTGCACAAGATGGACAGCAATTTGAACACTTCACCTAAAATGTCATATGGTGTGCTTGAGTGTGATATTGGTATGTTACAGAATTACATGCTATGATTTTATAATAAAAGATTTGTACATAATAAAAAAGGGGCATTGTTTGTGCTGGATCCTATATTTCACAAAATAAATCATCTTACTGCTCTGATATTACAGCAGCATCAAAATGAGCAGAAGCTCTAAAAGAAGTGAATTTTAGAAAAGCAAAGTTCAACCACTCTGGTAGACAACTGAGTCAATGGACTAAGCTGTGGCCACACTATCTAGGGAAGGACTCACCCCCTAGAAGCTTTGCTGTGACTGACCGTCAATGGATTTTTCCTAATATGCTTGTGCTTGGGGAAGAAATGAAGACCAGTTTCTAGAAGGCTGAATCATGTATCAGGATGGGCTGAAATTGGTAAGGAAAATCTAGCAGCTCAATTCAGATGGGCCAGCAAGTAGTATTTGTTGTCTGGTTGACCATCTTAGTGCATCTTTTCTTTTTTTTTTTTTAAGTCAGCAAGTGGTAATGATGGCATCATAACACAACCATGGACAAGAAGCAGCAAAATGCTCAAAACAAAAACTTAATATTAAATGTAAATGTGTCTTCCCCTCATTCTTGACATTTTCCTTTCCTCTGTGGTATGATAAGCTGTACTAAATCATCTACACTAGCTCAGGAGCCCCTGCTTTAAAAGGTGGCATACAATTTCAGGACAGTTAGTGGAGGGTAAATATTTAGGTTTTGGCTGTGGCACATAGCCTTTGGATGTGGCACTATAAATGTGGCACATTTAACCTGAGTGAAGATAAGTGACCCATTTAAGATTTAAATACATGATTTTGCCTCTAATCCATGGACCTAAACAATTTCTACAGGGAAAAATCAAACAAGTCTCCAGAAAGTACTTACATGCAGACCTCATATATCTTGTGGTTCAGTTCCAGACCATTGCAATGAAGTGAGTCTCAAAATTAATCGAGTGGTAATCTTTTTGTTGGTGGAGGACCTTGCCTTCAATGTGTGAAAAATGCAACAGCTGTGAAACACAATAAAGTAAAATGAAATAAAACAAGTTATGCCTGTACCTACTTAATCTACTTAGACATTTACATACTGACTTCTGTCGCATGTTCAGTATTTTGGTGTGTTTTAGAGATGGGGTGTGGTACCATCAGCAATCAAAAAGCAGAAACCCCACTAACCAACAATCTAGTTGGGTAGATAAGATACATATGAAGCAAATTTTAAAGGAGAATGCAAGTGGTTCTCAGCTTTAACTACACATTGGAATCATTTGGGAGCTTTAAAAAATACCGGTGCTGAGCCTACCTCCAAAGACCTGATTATGCAATATAATTTGTGATAAAGTACAGATGACCCTTGAACAAGGTATAGTAAAAAATCCAGGTATAACTTTTGACTCCACCAAAACTTGACTACTAATAACCTACTGTTGATCAGAAGCCCTACTGATAACATAAAGTCAATTCCATATTATGTATGTTTTATGTATTATGCACTGTATTCTTACAGTAACTAAACTATAGAAAAGAAAATGCTATTTAAAAAGTCATAAGGGAAAGAAAATGTATTTATAGTACTGTCCTATATTTATTGATACCATAAGTTTACATAATCTGTTTACAAGATGAATCATCTGTGGGTACCTACAGCAATATTGCCTTATATGATACAAAATAGTGGAGATGTTACATGTATTACTAACACTAGACATCAATAATGAAAGTACAATATGAAAAAGAAACACATTTATTCAGAGGTATAATGATTCATGCATTGAAAATGAAGAAGCAGCAAAATGACTGCTTTATGGTAGCCTAGTATAATCAATATGATTGCTTCATGGTAGTAAGGAAATCTTCAAAAAGTTTCCAATACATTTATTGAAAAATATGAGCTTCTGAGTGGACCTGCGTGGTTCAAACCCATATTGTCCAAGGGTCAACTGTATTAAATTTTCAGGTGAAGACTGTTAAGTCTTAGAGCTTGGTTCTCAACATTGCCTGCACAGTCACCCAGAGGACTTTTAAAAGTCATTGCACCCAACTCAATAAGATCAGAATCTCTGGGGATGGGACACAGCCATCAGTACTTCTCTCTCTCTCTTTCTTTTTAAAAATATTTCATTTACTTATTTTTAGGGAGAGGAGAAGGGAGGGAGAGAGGAAGAGAAACATCAATATGAGAAAGAAACATTGATTGGTTGCCCCTCAAACATGCCCCAACCAGAGACAGAACCCACAACCCAGTCATGTGCCCTGACCGGGAATCCAATAAAAAAAAAACCTCTCATTTTGTGGGACAATACCCACCGAATTGAGCCGCACAGGTCAGAGCACCATTAATATCTCTGAAAGTTTTCTGGGATTGAGAACTACATCCTTAGAAAAATATTTAGCAAGGAAAGGGAAACAATGTCTGGCATAGTTTCACACAAAGAAGGGCATAGGATGTTTTTGGCACTGAAGATGGGGATAGACTTGCATGTGAGGAAAAGCCTGGGCAATGACAAAGAGCTGGAACTGAGGTGGCTGGGAGCTCAGCTGGAACACAAGCTGGACAATAGTAGGACACTCTTGTTTGAGACAAGTGCAAACATTTGGAGAGACAAGGTGAGTTGAAATTAGGCTTTAAAAGTCAGACTTCACACCAATTGAAATGGTAAAAATAAAAAACCAGACACTGGCAATATCAAATACAAGGATGTGAAATGGTAGGAATTCTAATTCCTTGTGGGAGGGAATCAAAAAAGAATAGCCACTTTGGAAGACAATTTGGCAGTTTCATAGAGAACAAAAAAATGAATTCTTAACATACAATCCAGAAATCATGCTCCTTGGGATTTAGCCAAATGAGATGAAAATTTATGTTCACACAAAAACCTGCACATGAATGTTTATAGCAGCTTTATTCATAATTGCCAGAACTTGGAAGCAACCAAGATGTCCTTCACTGGGTGATAATAAGTAAAGCTAAACAGAATAAAAAGCTATGAAATGCCATAGAGGAGTCTTAAATGCATATTACTAAGTGAAAAAAGCCAATTTGAAAAGGGTGCTTAATATAGGATTCCAACTATATGACACTCCAGAAAAGGCAAAACTATGGAGATAGTAAAAATAAATAAATAAATAAAATCAGTGATTTGCAGGGGTTAGGGGAGGGAGGGATGAACAGAAAAAGCACAGAGGATTTTGGGGCAGTGAAACTACTCTGTAAAATACTACAATGATTGATACATGCCATTGTACATTTGTCAAAATGTTACTATACAGCCACTTGGGGTTCTGCTGCCTGTCACCCATAAACTCTGGAAGCAGAGGTTTGAGGAAAAAGAAAAGGAGGGTTTTGTTTGTTTGTTTGTTTGTTTTAAATTTAAAGGCTATACAATTTTGGAAAAATAATGGGCTTCTGCCTCAAAGCCCATTCTCTTTAAAACCCAAAGGCAAATAACCCCTCCATTCTATGCCTGATTACTTCAAGGTTGTGCCTGGAATCCTTTCTCCGATTTAAAAAATGCCATCCTTTGGGAAATACGGGTGGCTTAGCTGGTTCCCAGTCACAGTTCAGTTCCAGGGGTCTTTTGGAGTCTGTGCAGCCAGCATCCTACTCACAGCGTGCTACCCTTTCCTGCAGCTGCTACCAGCCTGCCCAGCACTTGCACCTCTTCCCTCCCACCATTTGCTTTTCAGTGCAACCCTAAGCCTCACTGAGCGGGGCTGCACACAAAGCCAGTCACCAGTGCTGCTGCAGCTTCTCAGGTAGAGAGGGACAGTGGCCGGTTGCCTGGCCATGCCTCTAGGGACCACCAGCCCAAGAATGCTCAGGAACAATGTACTAGCAAGGGGTAGGAAAGAGAGCAAGCTTCTACATGTGCTCTCTTTTAAAGTCCCATCCCCAAATCCTATGCGTGTGGAAGGCCAATAGGAGGGTCTTTTCCTCTGTCCAAACATTCTACTAGCCAGCGCATGTGTCTCTGTAAGCATCCCTCTGCTATGCCATGCCCCTACTTGGTTGCCAGGGCAACACATACTAACTTGCTAGTTGGTTACCCTTCCCTGACGGTGTGGAATCACTGTACAGGCATTACACTGCCACCTTAGGGTTTCCTCTGATTCCTCCCTTCTCTGGCGAGTGCAGCCTCTAACACCAGATTGGGGTTCTCCCCCACCACCTGGTCCTCCCTCTCCCCTCCTTAACCATCTAGCCGACCCCTCACTCCCATTACAAAAACCCAAGTGTACAACACCAAGAGTGAATCCTAATGTAAACTATGGAGTCTGGGTGATAACGGTGTGTCAGTGTAGGTTCATCAATTACAATAAATGTATCGCTCTGGTGCAGGACATTGATAGTGGGGGAGGCTGTGGGGGGGGGTGATGCAGGACAAGGAGTATGAGTGTATGGGAACTCTATACTTTCTTCTCAGTTTTGCTGTGATCCTAAAGGTACTCTAAAAAAGTCTTTTTAAATTTTTATTAATTGATTTTAGAAAGAGGAAAGAATGGAGAGAAACATCTATTTATTCCAATTATTTATGTATTATTGGCTGATATTTGTTTGTGCAATTTTGGTATATCGGGACAACACTCTAACCAATTGAACTACCCAGCCAGAGCCAAAAAAAATAGTCTATTTTTGAAAATGGGGAGGGGGGAAAAGACAGGATGAGGACTTGAAAGTTTGGACTAGAGCAGCTATTTTCAACCTTTTTCATCTCATGGCATTCATAAACTAATTACTAAAATTCTGCAGCACACCAAAAAATACATTTTTTTCCAACTTGACCAGATTAAAAAAAGATATAATTCTTATGCATTCACACTAGACAGCTATTGCTGTGTTGGCTATTGTCAGTTTTTAAGTTCGACAATCTAATGGAAAAGAAGCGAGTGCCCCTAACTAGTCAGGTATCGCATGTTTTAAAAGTTCTTGCAGCACGTCAGTTGACAACCACTGGACTAGGGGCAGCAGGGTGCTTTTATATTTCTTGAATAGGGAATAATGTGGTGATGAACAATGTTTTAAGAAGAACACCTTGACCACAATTTACAGAGTAGATCAAAACAGCAAGGGGTTGTGGCACCAATATACAGGGTCTGGCAGAAGTGACACCTGCTAGAATGTGGTTGGTGGGGTAATAATATGGGTGCAATAATTTATAGTTTTAATGTGAACATTTCACCTAAAATGTCATATGGTGTGCTTGAATGGGATATTGTTATGTTACAAAATTACATACTTATGATTTTGTAATAAGAGATTTTATAATAAAAAGGGCCATTGTTTGTGCCAGACCCTGTAGATGCAAAAATGGTTGGCAATTTGTTGATAATCTGAAACTCACTGTGATGGAAGCCTTGATGATTGACATGTCATCTTGAGCCTTATGGTTCTCTTTTCATTATCCTGATAAATTAAAGCATTGTTGAAGTTATCCAAAAGGGAGGGAGAAAAGTATGAAAAAAAGAATTGAAATGTGCACTAGGCTCTGCAAAGCTATACTTCAGAATGAGGCTGGAAGGTGGCATATGGGAAGCACTTGAGTACATTAAAAAGTCACCATGTGAATTATTTTTAAAATCTAATTTGCAAAGGCCATTGGCATTGCTTGGGTGCATTTGTAAATCAGGCCATTGCTTAAGTCATCTCAAACAGCAAAAGCTATAATTTCCATGAAAAGCCTCAAAATATTAAAACATTAATTGAAAAAGAGCACATTGAAAATCTTATTTGCAGAGTTCATTCAGCTGGGCAGGATAGGGTCGGGCCAGTTTTTCATCCGCGGGATAAGCTAAGCCTTTTTGCATGATTGCCCTGGAAAACAAATCCTTCATATGGTAAATGAATGACTCCTTGGTCTGTTTGCTTTATTAAAGGCTATCGCAGTCCTTTTTATTTATGATGCTCTCAGTTTCTACTAAATTCTCAAACTTGAATATAAAATGTCCTGTGTTATTTAATCTGCTAGCTTTTGTTTATTCCCTCGTCTTATGAAGCCAGGGCTGGCAGATTCAGCTTTTATTATAATGACTATAAAGTGTCTGTGGCATCTGTGATGAGAATAAGCCTGGCAGGACAGGGGTCTGCTGTTCCCTGCTCTTCTCCTGAGGGTTAGCAATTTGGGGTAGTGGGCACAGATGCCTCCCCAAGTGCTCCCTCCTATCCTCCAACAGCTCCTGCCAACCCTTATTTCCCCTTTAGAGAGCAGAGGGTAACTCAATGTCAGCAGCTCAGGCAAGCTAATCTTTCCTCTGAGGCAGTTGACAAAAGCTGCTGAGAACACAAGAGTGATTCTGGGCTCCCTCTCTGAAGGTCTCTGCTGATTTCAAGGTCAGGTAGGTAATGCATGTGGTGTTTTAATTAGAGCAGACACTACAGAGTCTGGTAGAAAATAGAGAAGAGGGAAGAAGAGAACAAACATGCCTATTCTGGTCCAGGTACTTCACTTTAGGACATTTTATTCTCCTACCATCTTAAAAAAACATTATTTTCCTCTTTATAGGTTAAAAATGAAAGCAAAGGAAAATAAAATAACCCACAGTCTGGCATGCAGCTAAGAATTTACTGGTCAGAGATAGAGCTGGGGGTGCTAACTCCGGCCTGCCCAACTTCAGAGCCCGAGTACTTTTCACTATACTGATTCTTATTCTGGTGTCGGGCTCACTCAGACCCCCAGGGCTCTGTGCGAACCCTAGCTGTGTGACTCATTCCTGAACTACTTCTGATGTCCTTGCCTGAGTGGCATGTTGGGGACCGCCCTGCCTGGTCTCAGGAAGCTGTGACCCCCTGTGACTTAGGCTGAGTGAGAGACCTCCAGATCAGGAGCCACTAAGGAGACAAAACTTATTCCCCTGGCATGAATGCTACCTATTCTGTGCCTGGCCTTTAAATGCTAGATCAGTTACCAATGATGGGTAAGACTCCTCATGGGAGGGGCAACCTAAGTCAGGTTCTGGTCTCATAAGGCCTATGGAATAAGACTCATGAGAATGCGGAAATAAATGAAGGGGCTGTGGAAAGGAAGGGGTGATCATCAACCCCTGCCCCCTCTTAACCTGAGTCTTTGTACTTAGATGTGAGAAATCCAAGTCTCCTTGCTGCCTCTGTCTCCAGCCCTTCTCAGGGCTTAGCAAATAGCCAAAAGGGGCAGCTCAGACCAGAGATGGCAGACCCCCGGGGTAATCAGGCCTGGGACAAAGAATATGCAAGATCCTGTGAGATCTGTTTGCTGGAGGATGTTATTAACTTGGAATTTGAAGGCACAGTCAGGAAACCTTTGAAACCTGTAGTCCTTTCATATGATAAAACTCCAATCTCTGCCCGGAATCACAACAGAAACTCTGTTAGCATCATTGTAAGATACGTGTTCCCTTTGATCCCTTCTGCCAGACTGTGAATCCACAAACTGTGTCTACTTTCTCAATAAAAACCCACTGGAGTAAAGGAAGAGGGGCTCACCGACTTGGAGAGTGGCCACTCCGTTCTTTACTTCCCCACAGAAAACTGTTTTTGTGCATGATTATTTCTCGTGTTTCGACGAGCCATCCGCAGTGTTTTAAGCATGTTCACAGCAGGCCGGGAGAGCCGGGTTCTGCACGCGTTTCAGTGGCAGAGCCCAAGCCTCACCCAAGGAAAGTTACCTTTCTGGCTTTCCCAAACTGCATGTTGGCTGGTATGTTCTCATTCTCCTCACACACACGGGTTTTTGTCAGTAGTAGGATTAATTTAGCTCATTAAGCACCTTCTCATTAGGCTTGTGCCTTAAGCGAGGTGTCAAAATTTGACGTGTAATATTTTGTGAATTCAATTGATGTGCTACTTCTTTGAACCCTTTTCCTAGCCCATGTTATGAACATCTGGACACTTCCTTCTCTTGGAGTTTTTGGGATGGCAGCCAAAGCAAGTACAGAATGCTGAACAGATCAATATAGTTAAGCGCATTACCATAATCCACAGACATTAAAACGTCAATACCTCATTCCCCTGACAAAGCTTTTATCAAACAGAAGGCTCCATGGCACAGCAGATAGATTCATTAGGCTTTCACCTCTGGGAATGGGTTTCAACACAGCTTAGGTCACTTAAAAAGATGAGTCTGATGTTGTTAACTTTGCCAAACTTTGTTTGTTGGCATTTGGGCTCCAAGCATAATCCAATCAGGTTAGCAGCTTTTCCTTACAAAAGGGGCAGCCTCCACATTTGTCCCCTGAAACACATGATGTTGACACAGGAATCCATTTGAGCTCTGTGGGACCGGTGTCCTGTTCTACTAAAAACACCTGCGAACATCAGACTACAAAGCTTCACATACAAACACATCATTAAGTTAAGCCAAGACATGAAGAATTTGAAAACTCAGTGCTGTGTGCCTAGCACTGAAGATGTGGCGGAGGGAGCACAACAGACTCAGGGCTTCAGGGGGCTGTAGATGCTATGAGGGAAGTAGACATGAAAGTATAAAGTGGGGGCGCATAATGTGAAGTTGAGTGGTGAGAAAACGACTTGCTAAGAATCTGGACCATGGAAAAGAGCAGCCATATAGAAGTCAGGAAGTTAGAGGCGAGGCATCCCGGAAAAAAGAATAGTAAATGCAATGCCCTGAGTTGAGAATAAGCTTAACTTATGAGAAACAGAAACAAGGATACTAGGGGCCTTAAAAAGTCAGAGAAGCTGACAGAGCCTTTTTAGACGAGGTAAAAACTTGGGGAGTCACTGGTGGATTTAAAGTAGAAAAGTGACTTCATTTTTTATTGTTTTATTTTATGTTTTAATATCTTATCATTATTAATTATGGCTCATTTCTTTAAAATAAATATTGTTCTGGCTATGGCAGTGGTTCTCAACAGCAGGTGATTTTGTCCCCCAGGGGACATCTGTCAAAGTCTGGAGACTTTTAGTTGTCGCAACTGGGGTGTACTACTGACACCTAGTGGGTAGAGGCCAGGGATGCTGCTAAACTTGCTATAATGAGGGTGTAGCCTCCTACAACAACCAAACAGCCACTCTAAAATCCTGAGCTGTGTGGTATGAGAATGAATTGTTGGGAGAGCAGGAAAGAGTGAAAGCAGGAAGCAGGGGCAGGAGCCCTGGAGAAGGTACAGTTATATGGTCTAGAATGGTGGCAGCAGGGTTGGAGAGAGGTCGAGTGATTCAAGATATATTTTGGAGATAAAGTTGACAGAACTTGCTGATAAAGCAGCTATGGGAAGTAAATGAAAGAGGAGTTAAAGATGACTCCCATGTTTTTAGTCTGAGCAATTGGGTATACAGTGAAGTCATTTACCAAGATGGGGCAGAAAAGGCAAGGAATCAGGTGAGAGGGAGAAGACCAAGAGTTTTGTTTAAGGCATGTTAAATATGAGAGCCATTATACTTCTCAGTGGAGATACCAAGTGGCAGAATACATGCATCCGAAACTAAACGTAGGGGTTATTTGTGAGCATGTAGATACCATGTAAGGCTATGGGCATGATAAAGATCACCCCCTAAGAAGAGAACATGGGTAGAGCAGGGGAGAGAGTGCTGATATGCCCAATATTTAGGAGCCAAACCGAGGAGCAAGATCCAGCAATTGGGCACTGGGAATGAGATGTTAGGGAAGCAGAAGGAAAACTAGGCAAAGGTGGTATCCTGGCAGAAACATAGGGAAAGGGTTGCAGAATGGAGCTGTCATCTGTGTTGAATGTTTCTGGGAGGTCACAAAAAATAAGAGCCAAAAAAAAAAAGACCCCAAATTTGACTGGCCCGGTTTGGCCAAGGCAGTGGCATCACAGACGAGAGTAGCTTCGGTGATGTGGATGGTACTGAGCCTGACTGGAGTGGGTTGAAAAGAGCACAGGGTTTTAGGGGATGCAGTCACAGGATATGAATTCTTTCAATAAATACCACTGGAAAGAAAAGCAGAGAAATGGGCTGGTTGATTCCAATTGTAGAACAAGTAAAGGGTTTTCTTCCTTAATAAATC
Organism: Tonatia bakeri; assembly: GCA_004024845.1. NCBI lineage: Eukaryota > Metazoa > Chordata > Mammalia > Chiroptera > Phyllostomidae > Tonatia > Tonatia bakeri. Next base: position 69,847 of record PVIA01008185.1, read on the forward strand.
CTTTCTTTTCTAAGTCTCAACTTATAATATTTACTTATAAAATTAAACCAAAGAATTTAAATGAATATTTTTGTTGTTTCTTTGGAGTTGGTATTTAACACATGTATTTTATTAAAATTAAAACTATTTTATGAATGAAATTTAAGAAAAATCCCAGAACCACTGAAGAACCACTAAAACTTCAGAATAGTAGTTTTTCTAAAAAAGTATTTGGCAAATCACTCCACAAAATTAATTTAATTTTAACAAAATTTCATGTGCCAGCCACTAGGGCAATAAACTTTTACTCCCAATAAGTCCTTTCTTCTGAACCTGAAGTTACAACCAATTTCAGTCTCGGTTCTGTGGAGGGGAGATAATGCCCCTGGATTAGCATAGGCAATTGTCTTTGGGATTCTAACCTATGCCAAGTACCCTTCCTGGGTAGCTTCCGTGGTGAATGAATCCAATCCTTAAACATGAAGCTCACTTGAGCTTCTGAAAATATGAAAGGCTCTCCCCATCACATCAAGTCAGTGCCATGAGGACTAATCAGAGTCTGGTGATAGTTTCTGCATGCACACATCTTTTATGTAAACTTTCTCACTGGGAGCTTCCAAACTCTCTCGGGTGAGGGAGCAGTTAGACAAAGTCCACAGTCCTTCCCAAATTATTAGCATCTTTAGTACAAGACTTCTGATACAGAAAAACTTCCAAAAGCTCCAAGAAAAACTGCATTAATTCTTCAGGGGATGTTTCTCCATTTTTGGTATATTTCACTTTCCTTTAATATAATTTTATCTGCCTTGGCATAATTTTACTTTATTTAAATATATATATATATTAAGTTTTAGACTGTGTAGAATAATTTTCAGCCTTAAAGTAAAAGTCAATTCATACCATTCAGCAGTGTCTAGTGTTTATATGCAAAGTTAAAATGTTTCCTGGTCCCCACATTATAATAACAGAACATTTAATATCTACTTACTGAAAAATTGCATAATGACAAAAGCAGAAGCATTTGAACACATTGCCACAAGTTCACAGGTTTGAAAGACACAAAACGCTATGGTTTTGCCCAAAATGCAAGGTAAATCTTTTGGCTTGACTTGATTAGATCCTAAGTTAAAACTATAGTTTTGGAGCCAGGAGGGACAATAGGGGGTCTTTTAGGTTTACCACCTTAATTTCCAAATAAAAAACTTAAGACCGAAGTATAGAAGAATCTGGCTCCTATGCAGAAGAGTAGGACAGAACCGTGTCCTCCTTCCTAGCATTCTCCCTGGGCTCCCTCCCCAGATCCCCTCCCGGCCCAGGTCTTCTGTGCAGAGCAGCCAGGCCTCATCATGAGCACTGGCCACTCCCTAGGGCTGATTCCCCAATGTGTCAGGCTGTGTCCTGCTTTTAGCACCCCCGTTGTGTCACTCCTCTTGCCCAGAATCTATTACTCCCCACAACTACCCGGGAGAAGTTTAGTTCATTTTCAAGATTCAGCTACAGCCTTTCCGTGAAGAATCTCTAGATCCTTACAAGTTAAATAAAACATTGCCTCTTTTGTGTTTCTACCAAAGAAAGAACAGTAATGGCTAACATTTATTGAGCATTTACTATGTGCCAGTAGTATTGCAAGTCATATCTTGATTAACCCTTATAACATGCTATGTGATAGGAACTATTATTTGTCTCCAGTTTAGAGATGAGGAAATTGAAGCTCAGAAAGCTTAGGTAATTCCTAAGAAGTGCCAGAAGTGAGATACTTCCCTTGGCAGTGAGTCAAGCATCCACACACTTCACCATTGTGCTATGTTTTTGTACAGTGGTTGTGGCACATTACCTGTAACATGGAAGTGTATATAAGTTTAATATATGTCTTTCTTTCCCACTAGACTATCAGCTGCTCAAGGAAAGGGCTTGTGTTTTGATTTCTGGCAGAAAGTAAGTTCTCAATACATATTTGCTGAATGAGGGTAAGCATGGATGAAAATCATTTTTCATAGCTAGTTCTTAATGTGCAGTTCCAAGTCAGTCCATGCATAATGATCACTTTTAAATGAGCAGGCTGGACTAGAGATTTATCTGCCTGAATGATGATTTTCCTGAAAAGATACTATAGATTTATTTCTATAGGTTAATATGAGAACTTTTCTCTCTCTCTCTCTCTCTCTGTCTCTCTCTCTCTCTCTCCTTGCTAAGGAAGAAATTGGGAGCAAGAGAGGAAGCAGGGAACAGTAGTAGTAGTTTCAGAGTTGAGGTCAGGAGACCTGGCACCCTGCTCTGTAGTCCCTTGGCTGCAGGTGACACTAGCAGTTGGCACAGCCTGTGAAAACAGCCCTTTTCAAAGCAAGGATATGTTCTCTAAGGTCCTTTAAATGCAAATACTCTGGGACTCTAAAATTCACCAGGTGTTCTGTGGGCTGATCCAAAATATAAGTCATATGAAAAAACTCTATTACTTTGGGTTTTCTATATTACAGATTTGAAACTGCTTTATAAAAGACAGAAAATGAAAACAAAAAATGAAACTGAAGCTACGCTTCTTCTCTAGGGGCAAGGCCTTCAAAGATTTTGTGTCAATGGTGGTGAGAACAATTAGAGAAGCTCTTACCTGTAAGTGGTCCTTGGTCAGAGGAGCTGAAAAGATGCTATGACTGATCCTCTGCGAGGGGTGTCCAACTCGCAACCCGCAGGCCGCATGCAGCTCATGGTGGCTATGATCGTGGCCCAACACAAAATTGTAACTTTACTTAAAACATTAGGAGATTTTTTTTGTGTGTGATTATTTGTCACAATGTGTTTAATGTGTGGCCCAAGACAACTCTTCTTCGTGCAGCCCAGAGACACCAAAAGGTTGGACAGCCCTGCGTGTAGCCTGTCTTGTACTGCCTGCCTGTCAAATGGAAAGGTGGGAGCTCATGGAATGTCTCTTCCAGGGTGAACGTTTCCATGGTTTATTTCATTTACTCCTGAAATGAACTTGTTATCTCTCTTGTCACCACTGATATGGGTGGGCACTGGACTGGAAGCTTCTGTACGACCTGTTACCATGTCTTCCACTGCCTTCCTATCACTGCTCTAGCTTTAGCCACATCCACCATCTCTGTGATTACTGTCAAAGTCACTTACTCCTGGTTTGGTTTGGTTTTTACTTTGATCCCTGTCTACAATTTTTTTAAATGATTGTAAATCATCTGAGGAAATGCCAATGCTAACTTATAACATCTTCTGCCCCCAAGTCTTGGAATTCATGCCCATCTCTTACAATAAGAGAATACAATACCCATGCATTTAAAATGTGACACCCATTAAAAGAAAATCTGTAATTCATAAATAAATGGTTTCTTTGGCTCCACATTTGAAATTATCTTGATTTTTAATTTATATGACTTTCTCATAAATGTACTTTCCTTTTAAAAAATCACAAGTAATAAAATGTTAGTGTTGGAAATTAACTATAAATGCTCGTTATTTAATTAGTAAGAGGCTATGACATTTTCTGTGATTAGCGATGGAGTTCACAGCGGACAAGTTTCCAAGAGGTATTTTTAGACAAGGCATGCCAGCTGTCCTTAATATTATAAGCCTCCTTTGTGCTCCAGCACTTTCTTTTTTAGGCTTGCGAGATATATTCACAGAACATCAACTTTTCCTCACAAGCTGTTTCAACCGCATTTTTCTCAATGACTATTCTGACAAACCAGATAGGAGATTCTTATTTTTTCCATCATAGTAAATGCCAACAAAGTTTTGTTGTTGTTGTTGTTGTGTGTGTGAGTGCGTGTGTGTGTATTCTGAGGAATCTAGCAATAATAGATAAGAACTAAAGAGTCCAAAGTCTGTATGTTCTCATTCTCAAGATAGCCATATTTTTTAGATTATCCTTTTTGCAAAGTGGCAGTCCATGTTTCCGCTTCAGTAACTTTGCTGTAATGGAAAGTCATACAAGTGCTGCCAGAATCAATACTTTAGATCCTTGCATCTGTCCAAGACAGCAGGATTCATGGTGGTAATGCTGTATACCATGTGTTTCTATTAGAAAGGATCTGAGTTTCTTATTTGTAGTTATGCTGCAAGATGCTGTGATTCTGAGTCTTTTGTCTCCCAAAGTGATACATGATTTTATTGCCTTGTTTTTTAGAAGAGTGTGTTTTTTTATTTCTAAGGCATTGTGAAATTATTTCATTTCTCTGTATTTGTACCAAGAAGAAGGAAGCAATTATCCATTTCTATTTCTTCTCTGTCACATTAGTTACCAAGCTAATCTTCCTTGCGCTTCCAATGGTCATTTGTCTACCAGTTATTTATAGTCAACTAATGATCACTCTTCAGGAATGTAGAGATAAATATGTTCCACATTTTCAACTGTAATAAGGCAGTCAGCTGGCAAGAAAGTTCAGCGAGGAAGACTCTCAAAAACTGGCTTCAGGACTGTCCACATTTGTAGTTGGTTGGAAACAGGATACAGGAAGTATTCATTCTGTACTTGTCACTGACAACACATCAGGGATTTACAATAAATGGAGGCATCTCCATGGGAATGGCAGTCAAGGTTCCTAAATGTAGGCCCTATGTGCCATGGCATTTCTGCTGTTGTTTGTACACCTTAAGTAAATCTTACATCTGGCAGACAGGTTGATTTTTCTAGGAAAACTTCATTGGCAGCAGATCTCTAATTTCCAGGGTATATGGGTAAGGACGGAGGTAGCATCATTCCAACAACTGTTTCTTCTCTAAAAGATGACTTGTGCCCCTTTCTACTGACACCTCAAGAGCAGGAAGAGAAGCATAAAGAAAGAAGTAACACAACAGTGTGCTCTTTCCTGGCACAGCCCCTTTCCCAAGGTTTCCCCC